>PVKH010015406.1:0-16097 GCA_004027955.1 Chaetophractus vellerosus | reverse complement strand
CCTTCCATTGTGGAGGGGACATCACCATTCCAGACTCCTTGGGATTGGGGGAAGAACTATGGACTAGAATGGACTTGTTGGAGTCCTGATATAGACTTATGATATACGCAATGCAAGAAATTGCAAAATTATGTGGAGCCAGGGTCACTGGACACTTTGGGAGCAGGGTGAGGGAAGAGCAATTGTAATGCGGGTTTTTAAAATTTTTTTTTTAATTTTTAATTTTTTTAATTTTTTAATTTTTAATTTTATTTGTTTATTTTTTTTGGGGGGGGGGACCTGGGAATTGTCATGGATGATGCTGCAATGGAGGATGTAGGCCAGTTTGTATGATCATGTATCATTCAGAACTGTGTGGGAGAGAGGGTCGTCTACAGCCTGAACTGTGATCTATGCCTGATGGCAAAGCCCCAAAATGTGTATATCTATCAGAGGCGTTATGCCACACTGAGGGATGTGCATGTGGGGGGTTGTGGGAGGGGTGGGGGGAGTGGCATATGAGTACTCCTGGAATCTCTGTGTAACATTTATGTAATCAATGTATCCTAAAAATATATATATAGATATATAATAAATAAATAAAAAATTAATTTAAAAAATACTAAAGGGAAATAAACCATTTTAATCTTTGAAAAAAAAAGAACTATGTTTTTCTGTTGTACATAGCTGCAAGCCAATACAAGCACCTTCTTTGAGATATTGAAAGGAAAGTTGTTTGGAGGGAAAGTTTTCTGTAAATTGAATTGGCTATAAATGAAAACCCTCAATGGACTCCTAATTTGGACCCTATATCATCACTTAATAATGGTAGACTGTGAGTTTCTTAAAGGAAAGAACCATCTCTTTTACCCATCTTTATTCTCAGGGTCGAGCATATTTATAGTTAGTGCTTAATAAATGTTTTGTGAATGAATAAATGGATCATTGAGTCACAATAAATTTATTTTATAATTATAGGAGAAAAGGATAGAACATTCTAGAAAGTCTGCTATAAGCATTCTTTAAACCATGTTTCACCTTGTTAAACTTGTTTTTCATCTATGTAATTTCTCTTAGTCACTTGGTTGTTGCATAGTATGAAAGAGTATTTTTAAAGACTTGGTTTCAGGTTAAGAGGTCTTGAAGGGTATACATAATATCTGGAAGGGAACAAAACAAAACATGAAAAAAAAAAGGAATTTGTGTGTGGTGGGATTCAGAGTTTTTTGTTTTTTTTTTTTAAAGATTTATTTATTTTATTACATATCTCCCCTTCCCCCCGCTGCGGCGACATGCCGAGACTGGTCACTGCGCAGGCGCGGCTTTCCCCGCTTGTGGGCAGTCTCTGCGTCTGTTCACGGCCGGCTTTCAGTTCGCGGGTGGCTGGCTGCGCTCCATCCGCGGGCGACCTGCCCTGCCCGTGGCGGCTCTTGCCCTGTCCGTGGCAGCTTCTTGCCCTGCCCACGGCGGCTCCGGCCCGCCCATGGCGGCTTGCCATACTCAAGGTGGTCTGCCCGCTAGGAGAGGTCCCCGGGAATCGAACCCGGGGCCTCCCATATGGTATGCCGGCGCCCTATCCACTGGGCTATCGAGCCGGCCCCGGATTCAGAGTTTTTAAGTTTTTTAAATTGCTATTTTTGTTGTGATAATGTATTAATCATAAAAGGAAAAGGTGAGGTTACATTAATGACTCCATTTCATGAGCCCTTGTAAGATTTAAATGCTTGCTTACTTATTCATTTACTTGACATGTATTTATTTAACACTTAAAACCTGCATGAGATGAGTGATTTATTAGACTAGAAAGTGCTATATTGTAAAAATCAATAAATACGGTATTTGCCATATTTCATTGATTCTGAGATGCATAATTTTCACATTTTCATGTCTTTAAAATTGGCACACATTGTGTAATTGATGGTGTCTTTTAGTTATAATTGGCAGTGTACTTTATTAATGGTACATAAAATAATAGGTGATCCTAAAATTGCTCATGTCTTATTTTTGATGTACATTTCTAAATAATTATCAGATTTTAAGTTCTTGAGGCAAGGACCACATGCAGTTCACCTTGGCATTCCCCTTACACGTAGCACAGAGTCTCACTACGTACATTTTGTGCTAACCAGTAAATAAGCAATTCTTTCAAAATCTTAACTTTAGACTTAAGTGTTTGGGTTCTATAAAATGAGTATTTTTAAAAAGTAGTATATATAATTTTATGGTCATATAGTCACTATTCTTTGAAATAGCTTAAACCTAATTAATATTTTAATTGTTCCTTGTTTATAGTTCATTACTTCTTTTCAGCAATTATACTGTATCTTTCTACTAAGAATTCTTGAGTTGAATTTTCATTTCTGATTTGGAGATGGCTGACTGAGTAGGATTTGGTTTAAGATAAACTGATATTGTACAGCTAGCTTTCAGCTGACCATCGTTTTAGGATTGAAAATTGTAATTCATGAATAATATCCCAGCTCCTTCTTGTAGTTATTTTATGAGAGATGCTAATAAGCCTCGTGTTTCCTCTTTAGGGGAAATAGTAATAAATATTGAAATGGAGGGGAAAAAAGACAATAAAACATAAGAGAATCAAAAGGCCCAAATAACCTAACAATTGGGTAATTGACCTCTGAGCAGCGATTTCATACATTACTCTTGAGCATTGTTTAAATTTAACTTTTGTTCACTATTGATTGAATTAAAGTTTGTAGTGAAATGCTGTGTATCTCATTTCTAAACTCTCAACTGTTCAGTCATCTCTCACTGTGAACTCAAGAGATTCAGACACAATAAAACAATAAAGAGAAGTTAAAAATTAGGGTTAGAAAATAAGTACGTGCTTTAAATTTCTGAACTTCTGAAAGGGAGAAAAGCAATTATGACTTCCAAGAATCAATAGAAATTGATGTTTTATACCAAAGAAAACGTGGGATCCTGAGTCCTACCCTCCCCACCATCACTGTACAAATAAAAAGAAATCAATAGGCCCAGAAACATAAGCTATTAAATATTTCCTTCCAACAACTATGTTTGACACTAAAGACATTGTGTAGTATTCTGATTCAGAGTACATATGTGTTCTCATTTGCTAGGCTGCTGAAAGCAATATATCAGAAGTGTGTTGGCTTTTAACAGTGGGAATGTATTAGTTTACAAGCTTATAAGCTTTCAGCTCTGATGGCATGAAAATGTTCAAATCAAGGCATCATCAAGATGATACCTTCTTCCTGAAGACTGGCTGCCAATGGACTCTGTACTCTTTCTGTCTTGTGGCAAGGCAGTTGGTGGCATCTGCTGGTCTCTCCCTTCTCTTCCTGGTTTCTGTGCTTCCAACTTCTTGCTTCCATGGCTTTTTCTCCTTTGTTTGAATTTCATTCTCATATAAAAGACTCCAGTAAGAGGATTAAGACCCACTCTGAATGAAGTGGGTTACATCTTAAGATCCTGCTCACCAAAGATCCTACTTACAATGGGTCCATAGCGCAGGAATGGATTAACTTTAAGAACATACTTTTGTGGGATACATACAGCTTCAGACCATCACAGTATGTAATTAAGCATAAGAAATTATATTGTTGATAATTTTGAAATGATTATTTTCTTTTTAATCTTCAGATCTTTTATATATTACGTTTTGAAATATGTATAAATGTTAGCCATGGTTTAAAAATAACTACTTGTCTAGTGTCTAACTAGCTACATAAGAAGTTAAAGGTTCTTTCCATTACAAAGATATAGTTTCCACGGGATATAAGCCCCCTCTCACTTGGAGGTAGAGGGGACATCACCATCCTGGACTCCTCGGGATTGGGGGAAGAGCTATGGACTGGAGTGGACTTGGTGTCCTGTTATAGACTTGTTGTGATTCATGCAATGGAAGAAATTACAGAATCATGTGGAGCCAGGGGCCCCTGGACACTTTGGGGGCAGGGAGAGGGAAGGGCAGTTGTGTAATACAGGGGCTTTTTTGGGACTTGGGAATTGTCTTGGGTGATGTTGCAATGGAGGATATAGGACATTTTATATCATCATGTATCATGCAGAACCGTGTGGGAGAAAGGGTGGTCTACAGTCTGAACTGTGGCCCATGCATGGTGTTTGCCCCAAAATGTGTATATCTTTTACAGGTGATGTGTCACACTGATGAAGGATGTATATGTGGGAGGTTGTGGGGGGTGTGGGAGGTGGGGCATATGGGTACTCCTGGAATTCCTGTGTAACATTTATGTAAATCGATGTATCCTAAAAAAAAAAAAAGATATAGTTTTATATTAAATAATTATCAACAGACTTTGTCAGACCACAGTTCAGCAATTTCCCACTTCCTTAATGATCTCTTAGCTCTAAAAGTAGGAGATGTAATCAAAGGGTTTTAAAATGAAAGCTGAATATGAGGGTAGGAATTGTCAGAGCCAGTAAAGGCCACAGGAGACTTTGAAACTGAGCTTGAGAAATTTGAACTTGAAACTCAGTTTGGAGTGTTACATGACTGGAGTAGTAAGATTTTATGGATCCTATATAGGGGTATAAAATCCATTGGAACAGATACTCTCTTGGGAACAAAGTGATTTCTGCATCCTAGTATATCAGTCGCTTCTCTACTTTTTCCCCAGTGATATAGGTGTGACCAACATGTTTGAATAAAGACATTCAAAGCATGCCTGGATTTTGTGAAACCCACTAACAATCTTGTAGGGAAGTACAAGAAAACTTTTAAATGCCAGAGCTATTAGTAGAGTGTTATTCACTAATAGATGTTAACTATAGGGGGCTAGTTATATGCAGTTAATAGATGGCTAATAACTCCATCTCTTTCCTATTCAGGAAAGCAAACCTGAATTCATGTGAATAAAATTGATATGGGGACAACTTTGAATACATTCTAATTCATTAAAAATTATTTATAAACTTGTATACTTCATTATTAATAACAAATTCCTTGACATGCTTACAAAGTGATTACTATGCACTACTGTTGGGACACTGCTTGAGAATAGTGTTTTCTTGATTCTATTATAATGCAGTCATTGTGATGAATACAGGTATATCTCCTTTTATTGTGTTTGTGTCAAGCAAGTCTTTCGGTGCCATTTTTCCAATAGCATGTGCTCACTTCGTATCTCTGTGTCACATTTTGGTAATTCTTGGAATATTTCAAACTTTTTCATTATTATTATATCTTTTATGGTGATCTGTGATCAGTAATCTTTGATGTTACTATTGTAACTGTTTTGGGGTGCTACGAACTGTACCCATGTAAGATGGCAAACTTAATCTATAAAGATATGTATGTTCTGACTACTCCCCTGTCCTGCCATTCCCCTCTCTCTCTCTCCTTTGGGCCTCCCTATTTCCTGAGACACAACAATATTGAAATTAGGCCAATTAATAATCCCACAGTAGCCTCTAAGTGTTCAAGTGAAAGTAGAAGTACATGTTTCTCACTTTAAATCAAAAGCTAGAAATGATTAAGTTTAGTGAGGAAGGCACATCAAAAGCTGAGATAGGCCTAAAGCTAAGCCTCTTGCACGAAACAAATTAAAAGCGCTATTCCATTGAACACACAGGTAATAAGCGAAACAGCCTTATTGCTGATATGCAGAAGCTTTAGTGATATGTATAGAAGATCACATCAGCCATAACATTCTCTTAAGCCAAAGCCTAATCCAAAGTAAGGCCCTAACTGTCTTCAATTCTGTGAAGGCTGGGAGAGGTGAAGAGGCTGTAGAAGAAAACAGTGAAACTAACAGAGGTTGGTTCATGAGTTTTAGGAAGGAAGCTGTCTCCATAACATAAAACTGCAAGGTGAAGCAACAAGTGTTGATGTAGACACTGCAGCAAGTTAACCAGAAGATCTAGCTAAGGTATTTGATTAAAGTGGCTACATTAAACAACAGGTTTTCAGTGTAGATGAAATAGCCTTATTTTGGAAGAAGATGCCATCTAGGACTTTTCAAAGCTAGAGAGGAGAAGTCAATGCCTGGCTTCAAAGGACAAGCTGACTCTTTTGAGGTTAATGCAGCTGATGACTTATGTTGAAACCAATGCTAATTTACCATTCTGAAAATCCTAGGGCCCTTAAGAATTATACTAAATCTACTCTGCCTGTACTCTATAAATGGAACAGCGAAACTGGATGACAGCACATCTGTTAGCATGATTTACTGAGTATTTTAAGCCCACTGTTGAAACCTACTTCTCAGGAAAAAAAGATTGAAAATATTACTGTTCAATGACAATGCACCTGGTCATCTGAGAACTCTGATCAAGATGTACAGTGAGGTGAATGTTGTTTTCATTCTTGCTAACACAACATCCATTCTCCAGCCAGGGGATTAAATAGTCATTTTGACTTTCAAGTGTTATGATTTATAAAAATACATTTTGTAAGGCTGTAGCTGCCATGGATAATGATTTCTCTGATGGATCTGGGCAGAGTAAATTGAAAACTTTCTGGAAATGATTCACTTTTCTAGATGCCATTAAGAATATTTGTGATTCATGGGAGGAGGTCAAAATATCATTGTTAACAGGAGCTTGCTTGGAAGAAGTTGATTCCAACCCTCATGGATGACTTTGAGGGGTTCACGACTTCATTGGAGAAAGAAACTGCAGACGTGGAAATAGCAAGAGAATGAGAATTAGAAGTGGAGCCTGAAGATGTGACTGAATTGCTGTAATCTCATGTTAAAACTTGAATGGATGAGGAGTTGCTTCTTATAGGTGAACAAAGATCTTGGCATGGAATCTGCTCCTGGAGAGATGCTGTGAGCATTGTTGAAGTGACAACAATGGATTTATATAACCTTAATTGATAAAAGCAGCAGCAGTGTTGAGAGGATTGACTCCAATTTTGAAAGAAGTTCTACTGTGGGTAAGATGCTATCAAACAGCATCGCGTGCTACAGAGAAATCTTTGATGAAAGGAAGAGTCAGTGTTGCAAACTTCATTGCTGTCTTATTTTTGAAAATTTCCACAGCCACCCCAACCTTCAGCAACCACCACCTTGATCAGTTGGCAGCCTTCAGCATTGAGGCAAGACCCTTCATCAGCAAAACGATTACAGCTCACTGAAGGCTCAGATGATGGTTACAATTTTTTTTTTAACAATTAAGTATTCTTTAATTTAAGGTATGCACATTGTTTTTTTTTAGACATAATGTTGCACACTTAATAGACTACAGTATAGCTTAAACATAGCTTTTATATGCACTGGGAAACAAAAAAATTCATGTGATTTGCTTTATTACTTACTATATTTGCTTTATTGTGGTGGTCTGGAACCAAAACCCCAATATTTCCTAGGTATGCCTGTAATCCTGTTCAATGAATTATTTCTCTTGATAGTGCTTGTGCCACATATATCTTCTACTCTACAGTATGTAGATGATTGTTCTATATCTATAGTGAGTGGGAGGTGAAGATGAAAAATAAGCTGTAACTGAGTTCATCATAGCTCTTTTTTCATGTCATATAACAAACTTTATTTACCTCTTTTCATTTCAAATATGTTCACTGAAATTAAAACCAAAAAACAACCATCCAAGTCAAGAAAACAGCATTTACATGGAAAGACCAAGTAGCCAAGACGAGGAAAGGCAACATCTTGGCTTCAAATAATAGAGATAAAATATCTTTACAGAGAAAATAATAAATATAATGAATTTATCTAAGGATATGATCCTTCCATTCTATTCTTGGAATATTATTTTCTGTCAGTGAAGCTGCTGCTCAGCAAGATTTCGTTTTACTTTAGCCAGGGGTTTCTTAAAAGTTATAGAATTTTAATGCAAAGAAGGCCTAAAAAGATATATGGATATATATCTTGCTCATTTTTTACAGTATTAGCAGTTTATTCATTGTAACACTGTTACTGTTTTGTTTACCTGGCCCAGAACCTCGGAAGTACTCTATAAATATGTTAGTTTAAAGAATTTAATTTGCATTAATAGCAGTAAGTCAAAATATATTAATAAGGTCTGATAGTTCTTAGTAATCTGAGCAATTAAATGTCACTAGTGATTTTTTTTCTTGACCTTTTTTCTCTAACCAGATTTGCATCTGCTGGTGATGATGGAATTGTAGTTGTGTGGAATGCCCAGGTGTGTATTGATTCTAAATCAATTGTGTAATCAAGACATGATTGTATAGTTGACTTTTCATTACTGAACACTATCAAAGGGTTATACTTGTATGTCTGTATCATTATTTGAGACTAATTAATACTTGAAAAGGGTTACTTAGGCTGAATCCACTTAAAATGGGGACCAACATTTCATAACAAAGGGAACTTTTTAAAGTTTTTTTCCCCCCAAAAAACAAAATGCTAAATTATGAAAATAAAAATTTTAATTTTATTAAACGACTATAATTTTATTGAACAATTATGCACTAATTCTTAAAATTAATCAAGAATTGATTTTTTGTGGGGAACATAGCTTTTCTTTCAAAACTGTATGGTAGCATAATATAATATTCTCATATTTGGTTTTAAATAGCAGTGTAATAATAAACTTAATTTTGTAAAAATATTTAAGGCTTCACCAGATTTCCTCAGGGCCTCTTTTCCTGACCTTCTGATGCTTAAATTATTCTTTTCTGAAGTATTTCTCTTTCTTGCATCCTTCTTTTAGATTATCATCTGGTCTGACTCTGCTAGGTCCTCATTTGTCATTGGCTCTGATTATGATTAAAACAGTTCCTTAACATTACTTTCATCACTTTCATGAAATCTTGCAACCTTTAAAATATTTGCATTTTATATTTACATTGTATTTTTGTATGTTTACTACTTGGAACAATCAATGAGAGACAGATGGATGAACACAGTGAATGGGCGGCAATTGATATTGGTATTAAATAGCTACATTTGGAGTAGAGACTAACTTTGTGAGTGGTTAATTTATTAGTGGAGATACATTTTTTATTATGTTTACTTTTATTTCCTTCCACAGTCTCATAACTGCACATTTAGCAAATACTTGGATAATGAGGAGTCCCTATTTTTTTCTTACAGATTGTTTAATTTTTAAGTTATGTTTAATTTAAACAATTATTTACTTAAACCTATATGTAAAGAATATCCGTTTACTTTTTGAAAATAAAACTATGGTAAAAAATCAACATTTTGTATTAGAATATAATTAAAGTTAGTTATAGCTGTTCTTTCAGCAGTTGTTTAGATTCTATTTGATTGCTTAGAAGTTAAATTATAGTTTTGAATAAATAATTTTAAATGGAATATGTATTTTCTGTTTTCTACATAGTGATTCTTAGTATTGTCATTCAAGTTTATTTAAGTTATGAAATACGAGCCTATTAACATTTTTATTGGTATTTCAGACGGGAGAAAAACTTCTGGAACTCAATGGACACACTCAAAAGATAACAGCCATTATTACATTGCCTTCCTTGGAATCTTGTGAAGAAAAACATCAACTGATCTTGACCTCCTCTGCTGATAGAACAGTTATTATATCCTTAAATCTGGAAGAAAGTGAAATAGCTAAATATATTATTAGTCAATAGCTTCTTGGCACCTGTCTGTACATTTCTGTTTTAGCAAAATTTTCTTCCAGCCATCACAAGACATTTCTTAAAAGTATTAGGCATCTGGGGAAGGGTAGGTTATAAATAGCAAGTTAAGGCTTGTTATTGATAGGAAGGAACTCCATGACTAAAACTGTTCTTTCCAGAGTTACCATTATATAAAGTTGTATAAAATGGAAGAAGACAGGCTTAAAAATACTTATTTTATCATCTCAATCTGCTTTTCAATTTAGAAAAACAAAGATAAATGAGTTGGACTGGAAAAGAACTCATTTTTTTTTCCTTTTCATTGTAGAGCAAAAGAAACTTAATGGTCCCAACTCATAAGAACCTTCAGCATGTGAGTCTGGCAGAAGAGTGAACAGAAAACCATCTGTTTAGTGCTTAATATTAATATTCAGTATTTAAAAACTGAATTACGGGGGCCGGCTGTAGCTCAATTGGTAGGGCGCGGTTTACCACATGGGAGGCCCCAGGTTTGGTTCCCGGGGCCTCCTTGAGCGGGCAGGCTGCCTTGAGAAGGCAAGCTACGGTGGGCAGGGCAAAGCCTCCGTGGATAGGGCAAAGCCGCCACGGGCAGGGCAAGCCCCAGCGAGCAGGGCAAGCCGCTTGCAAGCAGGCAAGTCCGCCGTGTGGTGAGCTGACTCGGGCCCCCCGCAACGGGGGGGGTGGAGAAAGGGGGGGATATATAATAAAAAAAAAACCAAAAAAACAAAAAACAAAAAAACTAAATTACCTTTCCTTTCCCCATAATTTCAGGTAAAAATGTAAAATATAACAACAAAACAAAGTTTTATAAAGTGCTTATATACGCCAGGCATTGTTCTAAGTGTTTTATTTGCATTAATCCATTTAATCCTTAAAATATCCTTTTGAGATAGGTATTTTTATTCTTCCCATTTACAGATGAGAAAATAGAGGCACAAAAAGGTTAAGTAATTTGGAAGAGCAGGCAAGCAATCGGATTGCAGGGTCAGTTTACTGAACCACTGTATAATACTGCCTTCATAAAATTTTTCCTGTAAACAAATTCATCCCTTTAATATCTATATGAGGAATTAAATTTGTGAAATGCGTAGCCAATTGCTATAGATAATATCTCTTTCATTACTATCCTTTTCTTTTTAAAGAGTATCAGGGACTAGTTTTCAAAACTCTTTGTCTGAAAGTTCTGTTTAAGTAGTTTCAAACATTAGTGAAGTAAGTTTTGAAGTTGAGTGTTTTTAGGGTTTTATAGAACCAATTTATGACAGACTTTAAATGAGTTAATCAGCTGAAGTCAGATTAACTCGGACAGATTTCCTATAGATGAAAAAAATTCACAAAAAGTTTTGAATGGGGATACACTACTTTTATAAATATTTTGTGGCGATTATAGTATAACATAAACAAGGGCATAAAGTTCAACTTAAATGTTTTAAGTCCAGTAGCTTTATTACTACTGTTCAATTGTGGCAAATAGTATTTCATGGACTAAAGCTCTTTTGTTTTTTTCTTGTTTAGTATCAGTATAATCTCTACAAAATAGAATTTAAATATATACTTTCTTTAATATAATTTATATTTAAATATAACTTAAAATATAAAATATGTAAAAATAAATATAAATTTATACTTAAATATTTAAAAATAATATATTTTATTTTTATAAGCCCATTCCTAAGATGATATCAAAATAATATTTAGAAGTGATTATTAAAGTTACTATTATAACACAGAGGTGAATAGCTGGTATAGTACCAGTATAAATTTTATCTGTAAGTGATAGGATAGAGTAATTTCTTTTGCCAAATGCCTTTTCTAGTTAAAAAAAATTTTTTTTCAAGCTGCTTAGTTGGCAGTTCCTTTTACTCAGATGATTTCTAAATCTTTCCTGCTTGGGCCATCATTATTAACTAACTTCCTTAATTTAAATGCTTAAGGTAGTTTTAAAATTTTTTGTCAAGTAATTGCCTTAAGAGCCCAGGTTACTGAGTATCAAACATTTAGCTTTCAAATAGGTTAATAAATGAAAAGGCTGTGAGATAATACTCAAATCTTTTGTAAATTATGGCCAGAAAACATTGTTCAAGAACAAGGAGCCCTTTTAATGTTCCAGCAGTTTGCTTAGTGTGTTACATATATTATCTAATTTTCACAAAAATCTAAGTGCATTTAAAAAAAACAGAGAGTCATCTGCTGACCTTTGTGGCCTACACTAAATGCTATAACACCTTAGAGGAAGGAATAATACACATGGGAGTTGGATAACAAACTGGGACCACTTGATGGAAGGTCTTTAGTCTTGGAACATGATTAGTGTTTAACATTTAAACTGATACTTGAAAGATGGGCAGAAGTCAGATTGGTGAAGCGAGGAAAGTAAGAACATTCTAGCAAAGGGCACAGTTTATGTAAAAGCTGTGGCAGCAAAAACATGGCTCTTAAAGGAATTGAATGGAGGTTGCTGGTAGTAGAAGATAACAGTGGTAAAGTAGAGAGAGTGCCTTGAGATGCTGGAAAAGTGAGCCAGAGCCAGAACATGCAGGGTTTTATCAAACGTGATATTGGGGTTTGGTCTCTTTCCTAAGAGTTGTGGGAAACTCTGGAAGTCTCTTAAGCAGGAAAATGAAGTGACTAGGTCTGCATTTTTAAAAGATAGCCCTGCTGAGTCTATAGAGACAGAAAGTTGATTAGTGACTGCCTACAGCTTGGGACTGTTAATGGATATTAGGTTTCTTTTTGGGATAATGAAAGTTTCTAAAATTTCATTATGGTGGTGTTTGCACAACTCTGTAAATATGCTAAGCACCAATAAGTGGATGAACTTTATGGTATGTAAATATTTCAATAAAGCTGTTAATATTTAGAAAAACTAAACTAGAATATAATGGAAAATAACAGAAGGCATTGAACATGGTAAGATTAGTTTGTGAAATTAATTTCAATTTTTAAAACATGCATACCCATGTATATGTATGTATGTAAATGTAAATGTGTTTTGAGACATGATATAAAATATATTTCTTACCATAGGAAATTATGTAAAACATTTTGAAAATCATTATTCTCCTTTAGCAGACTAACCTTGGATATTTTATGAGAGTTCCTCTAATTATTTTAAGTATACTGGTAATAGAAATACACTATTACTGTCTTCTTTGAATCAGGACAGCAGTAGTAAATCAAGCTATGCACCTTGCAGAGAACTTTCAGTAAAAATTAATGGACGTGATAGTTTTTAATGTAAATACTTTATGTTCAATGTTTATCAGGTTATGGTAGACTATTTTAGAGAATAAACCTTAAAATTTACACAGTTGGAATATTTAATGCCTGTATTGATTCAGTACCTCAGACTATTCTATTGGTGGCATGTCTGTAGACAGTTTGATAGTAAAATTTACCTCAGACTTCTTTTAGATCATAGCCTCCTTTACTAAATTGATGAGTCCCTATATGAGTTGAGTTAATTTTTGTAGCAATATAAATATAAATATTTTATGCTTTATTTAAAGATTTCTAACAATGTATAACATTTGAGACTTAATTGTTAATTAGAAGAATTGCATAATTAAGATTTTAAAGTTCTGTGTAGAAATTATTTCTTAACATCATTTCAGATATGGGATTGTGATACTGGCAGACAAGTTCAGAAAGTATCATCCTTCCAGTCCACTGTAAAGGTAAAATCTTAAGCAGATATGAGTTTTGTTTTTTTTTTAAGATTTCTTTTTTATTTATTACATATCCCCTCCTTTCTGCTTGTTCTTGCTATGTTCATCTTTTGTGTTCTTCTGTGTCTGCTTATTTCCCCCCGCTGCGGCGACCCGCTGAGTCAGCTCACCACGTGGCGGCTTGCCCTGCTCGCAGGGGCTTGCCTTCTCAAGGCGGTCTGCCCGCTCGAAGAGGCCCCGGGAACCGAACCCAGGGCCTCCTATGTGGTAAACCGGCGCCCTACCAATTGGACTACAGTCGGCCCCTGAGATATGAGTTTTTATGGTAGTTTTTTAAAATATAGTTTTTAATAGTTTTGCCTCAGAAAAATTGTTCAATAAATTAGTTTAAATTAACTTTGCAGGTTTAAAAATTATTTCTTTCACATATATTTATAGTTATTTGATTCTTCTAACGTCAGATTTTACGGAGCATATATGTATTAAGTGTTAGAATTTTTGAATTTGAAACTATAGCAAGATAAGGAAAAAGGTGTAGTACCTGGTATATTATTTTTAGTAGGTCATTCTAGAAGATATATTGCAGAATGATTACAGTTCCCTTAACTCATGCCTTTTCTAAGGTCATAAAGAGGAGCCATGCCAATTACTTATGTGGCTAATTGGCTGCTACTATTAGGTTCATTCATTTTATAAAAAAAACATTAATTTGGGCTTATTACATGATAGGAACTCTGCTACATGTTAGAGAAACAAGACTTGGTCACTTTGATTCCTACTGAAGAAATTATCTTAAATGTTCTCAGAAAGTGGCACTGTTTTTCAATAATGTCAGTAAGTTTGGGAAAATATACTAGTAAAATGAGACCATTTTCCTCATTTTCTTTGAACATAATTGATTTCATATTGGAGCTAACAACTTTTTTAAAATTTTATTTTATTTTTTTTTAAATGAAGAAAGAATCACTATGTTCCAATAGTCAGGGCATTTCATTTTTTTCATAAAAGCCAGCATCTCTGGTGGTCATGTCATGCCACATGCTATTCTAAATATTAGTATAGTTTCTGTGGAGAAAGTACCATTTGCTATAAGCTTGCCATATCTAATTTAACAGTGAGTTATCTTTGAAGATGTCATTAAAGTATTGACAATTAAAATCTCTATTTTAGGTGATCTGAAGAGACCCCTTTTAAATTCCTTTAAAAAGATTCTTGCTATCTGAAAAACTGACTGATGTCATTAGGTTTCAGTTGAAATTACATGAGTTAAAGGAATGGGAAAAAAGAAAAAAATTTAGTGTATTTGGGGGGAATTACTTTGATGAACTATTTCATGAACTGATAAAGGAACTGGTCAATGAAAAGTGTCTTATTCCAGTATGGTGAAAGTTATTTTTTTAAAGGAGTTTGCTTTAATCGTCATCTAGACAATTGTATTTATTTACTCCTGCTATTATCTTGTTTCACATAAAAATTATTTAAAAAGCATTCAAACTTAAAATTTTGTGGTTTTTGAACAGATAATTTATCAAAAAAATTCAGTTAACTAATAAATGTAGGAAATACTATTATTTATTTTTCAAACTGGTAAAGGTTTTTTATAAGGTTTTATATTAGCAAGCAGATGGTGAAATTGGCATTTGTATTGCTGTTGAGAATATAAATTGATATGATTGTCCTAGAAGGCAGTTTGGCATTGTGTATGAGTTTTTTTAAAAAAAGATTACATGCATTGATGCAGTGATTTTACATCTAGGAAACTCTTTTAAGGAAAAAATCAGAAACTTGGGCAGAGATTTATGAAAAAATATATATTACAAATATATTTTTGTAAATGGATATTTGGCAATATCCTAAATGTCTTACAGGAAATAGTTTAATTATGGTAGATATGTGTGCTAAAAATGGTATTTTAGAATAATATATAGTTTGGAAAATGCTAATGATAAAATGTTAAGTAAGGAAAACAATATATTATCTACAACAACATAAACCAAATCCAGCAACACAGCAAAAGGATTGTATGCTGTGACCAAGTGAGATTTCTCCCAGGAATGCAAGTTTAGTTTAATATTTGAAAAATCAAACTAATATACCACATTAATAGAATAAATAATAAAATAATGTGTTTATTTGAATAGATGCAGAAAAAACGCATTTGACAAGCTCCACATTCCTTTCATGGCAAAAACACTCAACAAACTAGGACTAGATGGTAACTTCCTCAGCCTAATATGGGCATTTATGAAAAATCCACAGCTAATATCATATTTATTGTTGAAAGACTTACGGAATATTTTCTCCTAAGATAAGGAATAAGACAGAGATGTTTTTTCCTCAGCACTTCAATTCAACTTTGTACTGGAGGCTCTAGCTAGGGCATTTAGGCAAGAAAAATAAAAGGCATCCAAATTGAAAAAGAAGTAAAACTATCTCTGTTCTCAGATGACATGATCTTATTTATGGGAAATTCTAAATTCACAGCAAAACTATTAAACTTTTAAATGAATTTAGCAAGGTTTCAATATACAAGATCAATGTACAAAAATCACTTGATTTTCTGTACACTAGCAATGAACACTCCAAAATTGAAATTAAGAAGACAATTCTATTTACAATTCCATCCAAAAGAATAAAATACTGGGGGGCTGGCTGTAGCCCAGTTGGTAGGGCGCTGGTTTACCACATAGGAGGCCCCAGGTTCAGTTCCCGGGGCCTCCTCGAGCGGGCAGACCGCCTTGAGAAGGCAAGCCGCCGCAGGCAGGGCAAAGCCGCCATGGGCAGGGCAAGCCCCCGCGAGCAGGCAGGCCGCCGCACGGTGAGCTGACTCGGCGGGTCGCTACACGGGGCGGGGGGACAAGCCGACACAGAAGAACACAAGAATGAACACAAGCACAAGCAGAAGG
>PVKH010015404.1:0-16108 GCA_004027955.1 Chaetophractus vellerosus | reverse complement strand
CCATGGGTGGGCCAGAACCGCCATGGGCAGGGCAAAAAGCTGCCACGGACAGGGCAAAAAGCTGCCACGGGCAGGACAGGTCACCCGCGAATGGAGCGCAGCCAGCCACCCGCAAACTGAAGCAAGACCCTTCCGTGAATAGAAGCAGAAGCCGCCCACAAGTGGGGAAAGCCGCGCCTGCGCAGTGACCAAGTCTCGGCGCGTCACCGCAACGGGGGGGGAAGGGGAGATATGTAATAAAATAAATAAAATCTTAAAAAAAAAAAAAAGAAAGAAATGCATTTTACTGGGTTAGTTATAATGAAGATTTCCTCAGTTTTCTTCAGATTTAACTTACACTGTTTACAAAAGCAAGTTTATACATGAATTGTGATAAATACACTCTGTCAGTTTGTAAACATTTATTTTTCTTATACAATGTTTAATAATAACATAACTTTATGCTAAAAGAATAATAGTGTTCTAAGTAATTAATTCAATATAGATATATTATTGCAAATTAAAATAATTGACATTTCTATTGTAGCCTTTATGAGACTTTTATACATTGAGTTCTCTTAGAATTTTGAAGTATTACTCCCAAATCACAGTGTTTCACAGTTTTTATCAAAAACTTTCAAGTTTGCATTACTTTTTCCAAAGACTGCAGATTAATCACTCAGGACTTTTTTTAAAAAATGTGCATTGCTTTAGGTTATACATAAATCTTGTAACAAAGTAAATCCCTATAATTCAAAGAACCAAAAGAACTTTTACTTCAGCAAGGTCTTTTCCCCTACAGCTCTCTTGTTGCTGATTACTCTCTCTCAGTTTAAATTTTAAATAGAAAAATAAGTTTCCTAACTTTAGAATCAACAATAGTGTGGTGAACCCTTCTTATAGGAAAACAAAATTCCATTATAACCCCAGATATTGTACTTCATTGCAAGAATTTCATTCTTAAGTACACATTAGAAAAGAGGACACATATATTACCTTTTATTCTGTCAAAAAGATTTTTATAGAGTAACCATTTTCCATTAGAAATGACTTTAGATGTAATAAATATTATGGCTGTAGGTAAAGAATACAGCACCAGGGAAACGGATGTGGCTCAAGCAATTGGGCTCCCATCTGCCTTATATGAGGTCCAGGGTTCGATTCCTGCGGCCTACTGGTAAAAGGCAAGCTGGCCCGCATGGTGAGCTGGCCCATGTAGAGAGCTGGTGCAGCAAGATGATGCAACAAAAAGAAACACAGAGGATAGATAATAAGAGATGCAGCAGACCAGGGAGCTAAGGTGGCACAAGAGATTGAGTGCCTCTCTTCCACTCCAGAAGGTCCCAGGATCAATTCCCAGTGTCACCTAAAGAGAAGACAAACAGATACAGAAAAACACAAAGAGAGCAGAGAGTGAGTGTAAAACAACGAGAGAGGGGGAGAAATAAATAAATAAAATAAATCTAAAACAACAACAACAACAGCGTCAGAAAAGAGGAGACTTGTGCCCTAGTCCTATTTTCTAAGCATGATAAGGGATTGAATGTTGGTGTCAAGACCTGTGAAGGCCTGAGGTTTTACTCTACTTGCAAAATAAGAAGTTAGCCTGCCAGTGTAATGGATGCTGGCAAAAATATGAAATTCCTTGGTCTAACAAAGATTTTTACTCACAGGCCAGCAGGTGGCAAGAGCTTCATGTTTGCATTGGTTCCTCTTGTTCCCAAGTTCCATGGATGTGATGTGGAAAATACAAGGCAGATCCTGCATCACAGCTCAGGAACCCTGAGCTTAAGAAATCCCCCATCACATGTGTAGGGTGCTAACAAACATGCCAAAGTATGCCCACGAAGGAGACATTATCTTTTGTAGTCTGATCAGGATACAAATCTGCCTTCTTCCCAGGAGTGAGACACAATTGTCTGCCCTTCTAAAATGTCTGCTATACAAACATCCTTGAAATGATAGTCCTGAAAAAAAAAGCTATCAATACATTGCTTAAAAGAAAGCAGAAACATTAGAGACAAATGGAGAATAGCCATCCAACATTATCCACTTCTTGTTTTTGTATTCTTGGCTTCTGGTGAATTTTCAAATAAGTACACTATTCTGTCAGCTATTCTTATTAATCTGTCCAATGAGAGCTGAGACCAAATCTGAACAACTTGCCTCATATAGCACTTAATTAAGGATAATATCAAATGGATTCCAAGAGGCAGGGTGAGGTCACTAATATGCAGTACTGACCTTAGCCATGCCTTCTGTAATCATGGCTGAACAAATTTGCTAACCATCAATGTCTACCATATAAAACCAGGTTACTTTACTTAAATTTCATCTTTTCCCAAGGCATTAATCCAGGTACAGCAGGATTGCCTAGACTCTATATTTACCAGCATGTAGGAAGTCTAGGGCTTTCCATTATCCATACCCTGAAAAGAAAGTACAGTTTATATTTGATGGGGCTTCCCAAATGGGACCTACATTAATGGGTGTACAGATTGAGAATACTTTCCACATGGTCACCCAGTTGGTTGATCTGCCTTAGTGTCCCCAGTTCATTTATATTAATTGAATCTGGCCCTTCTGTTAGAAGCAGGGACTGCCTGAGAATAGTAAGGGCCACCTGTCCTGTTTCTCCACACTACCAAGTAGGTGGCATTCATGCACTCCATGGAAAACCTGTGAATGGAGTTAGGGAAAACAACAGTGGGTGTTTTGTGAAGGTGGTGCAGGAACTGGGACCATTCCCAGCAGTTTCTGATTTTTCTTTCAGTAAGTTTAATGGGACTAACAATCAAATCATCATCAAAAATGTCTGATGGTAGGTGGCAGATACAGCAGTCAATTAAATGTATGTATTTGCAACAGTTTGAGGAAGTCACACCAGATTAATTTCCTTCTGGAGAAGTTTCCAGGGACAGTTCCGAAAGACAAAATATCATTAATAGCCCTTCTGATTCCACACTTCCCAAAGTCTAAGATGATCCTACTGCAGATTTAAGGGTCTTTCTCTCCCTCCACCTCCATAAAATATAGATGTCCAATTCCAGGAATTATAAGTTCACATTTTATCCCTTTTTCAAATCCAGATTTTGTCTGCAAGGGTCATGTTTGAGAGAGACAAGGTGCTGAATAATAATTGAAATTCAATTTGAATTTCCTGGGCTCCTTTTGATGAGTCTGCCATCTAAAACAGGTGCCAATTAAAGTGAATTGACATTGCTGATAGTGATAGTAAAAAAAAAGATATTTATTCCCAGGAATGGTAAGGGTGGAATCTTAAAATAGCTCTCTATAGCTCTCTATACTCCTCAGCCTTTTTCGCCATGGTCATTACTCACTAAGCAGCCAAGAGAAAAAAAAAAAAACTTTCTCAGAATAGATAAATTTAGTGACTAACTTCCTTCTTAAGTTGTATTAACCAAGGGAAGATGATGGAGGTAGAGTCAGACTGGAAGACCTTTGTTTGGTAGCTTTTGGGGTTTAGGAGCCATTGTTGTTATATCAAAAATAGTCAAGAAATTAAATTATGTGACACAGGTTAGTTCCAAAGGTCGCAATGGTGTGGCTATAGTCAATCGTTCAAAAATCTGAAAAAGAGTCAATAATGATAAGGCACCACAAATAACTCCAAGAGGAAGCCCAATGTCTGATCAGTCACTATGCCAGAAGTGGTAGAGGGCAACACCCTTTGTTATATGCCTACCCCTCCCATGCGATCAAGAGACCAAAACAGGCAAACATTTGGCAGGAGTCAGAAATTGAAAATTTGATCAATTGGTATCTTTATCCAACAAAGCCATTACGTTGTGAAAACCTCCCCTCACTGAAATTCTCCAACATACTTGAACAGGTATGTATGTTTTTCAATTCCATTTGGACGCTCAGGAGACCTCAGCGTCACCCATAACCATGTGTCTTCTTAAAGTAGCAGATAATGGAGCATAGAGTAAGTGAGGTGTAATAAGGGAGGTAGTGCTTCTGTTCCAGATAGCAAAGCTCTGCATTTTCCTTCTTTTTTCAACAACAGGATATCTGCCTGGTCCTAACTTCTGTTTTTGGTCCAACTATGCACTTCTGTCTTCACTGGCGATACGAATTTATTTCAAAAGTGGGAACCTCTTAAACTTTCCTCCTACTGCCTGTAGGAGAATAAATAAACAACCACAGCCAATATGGCCATCTTGTTTCAATTCTCTTTAACAAGTAAGACAGAGGGAGCGAGAGTACTGGAGCATATTCCAATCCCTTTTGCTCACAACTTGGGAAAGAGCATTCACTATCAGATCACAGGAGTTTTCTCATCTTTCCTCTTCGAGCCCTATTCCAGGCCTTTGCATTTTATCTTTGAAAGAGCATGTATCTGTGAGCATCTAATCTTATCATCAAAATTATCAAATCTGGGGGCAGGCTGTAGCTTAATTGGTAGGGCGCTGGTTTACCACATGGGAGGCTCCAGGTTCGGTTCCCGGGACCTCCTCGAGTGGGCAGACCGCCTTGAGAAGACAAGCCGCCATGGGCAGGGCAAAGCCACCGCAGGCAGGGCAAGCCGTCAGTGAGCAGGCAAGGCCGCCGCGCGGTTAGCTGACTCAACGGGTCTCCGCAGCGGGGGGAGACAAGCACACAGAAAAACGCAAAAAAATGAACACAGTAAGAACAAGCAGGAAGGGGGGGATATATAATAATAAATAAATAAATAAAATAATAATTTGATAAAAAAATTATCAAATCTGATATTTACTCCACTTGGAAGCTAAAATGTTAGCTTACCACAGGTTGATGGATCCTGATAAAAGACAGGAGAATCTTGGGCCAGAGACAAAGGCCAGTTTTTTACTCACAGCAATAATTCTAGCAATTAAAAATTATTTGAACAATGGTATTAACAATGGTTTGTGGAGTTGCCTAGATTTTGTTTACTCCTCCAAGAGAAATGAAGAAAGAGAATGGCAGGTTCTGGTCACTCATCTATCTATTCAGTGCACATCACGAATGCCAGAAAGCCATGATGGCCATATTTAGAGAGACTCATATCAAATGCAGTCAAAGTTTAGACTGTGCTGAAATTCAAATCCATGATTTGATTGTAAGGTTTATAGAGCCATAGAAGAGACCAAATGTCCAAATGCATGTCATCAGTGCTAAAATCAAGTTCCAGTTGCTCCATGTCCTCACCAAACCTGGTAATTTTGTAATTTTACTTTTAGCCATTTTAGTGAAAATATAGTAGAATTTCGCCCCATAGCTTGTTTACTATAAAAGCCTTTTAGAGCATATTGTTTGGGAAAAAAGCTGTCAATGTTTTGCTCAGAAGATGGGCGAAAATGCAAGAGACCCTTGGAGAATTGCTTTCCAATGTTGGGATAGTTATTTTCCTGAGCATCAATTACTCATTTATTACAAGCTTTAAAAGTCTCAATGCTACTTACTTTGCAGCATTGTTCTGAGAAACAAGTAACCTAATAAAGAATATAAGGGAAATTAATTTTTGAATTCTTGTATGCATTAAAAGGTTAAGAACAAAGATAATGCATATGTGTAATATGTATTAAATAGATGAATTATATTATTATAAAATTTGACACATAATTAAATTTGTTGTTATTATGTTATTTGTTGACTTAAATTTCTATTCTGTCAAAAATTAGTTTTACACTGACAAGTAAAGGGGAAATATCTTCACATTAATTTTGAGATCAGCCTTTTGAATAAACAACCATTTGCTATTGAATGATGAACAAATTCTTCAGGTGCCATAATATTAGGTTGGATAGCATTGGATGTCACATATACTGATGGCAAAAATATAAATAAATAATCATATTTGCTTTCTCTCTTGCATATATTTATGTTAGTAACAAGGTAAAGATTTCTTTGTTGCAAATATTATTCTTCTGAATATTAGTTATCTAGCTCCTGGTTGTTTTGAAAGCATGAAAGCTGAAGTAAAGGAGATAGTTAACATTTAAATAAAGGATACAAATCATTGTATAATAGCAGCTTCTCTTTTCTTTACAATGCTAGATCCAAACTTCTTTTATTCTCAGTGCGATCAAATAGTGAGATTTTCCGTGGCCAAAGTGTTAAATTGACTTGTTACAAAATCATCTGCCTAGATAATGAAAAATGTTCCCAAGTCAAGCTCTGCACCAGTGTGTTCAAAACAAGCTTAATATGGTTGTGCTATAGTTATACGTTACAAGTGATGGTTTTCTTACAAGTTTTCATTTATCTTGTAGGAGAATGGCAAGATATAGTTCCTTGCATGCAAGAAGTTAAATGAAATTACTTAAATTAAATCCAAATAACACCATTTTCAAGAGATGATAAAAGTATTTTCCTGTAATACTTATGATTATTTATTAGATTATCTTGGAAAATGTTCCTGTTTGCTTTGTAAAATACCTGGTACTTATATTTGTATTTTAGGTTATGCAATGAGTAATCAGCTTTAATTTATGAAATTTGGCTTTTCTTTTTAGGTGCTATAATCTTCTTTGTGCTGTTCAAGTTAAAAATAATATAGATTTAGTTAGAAATACTTCCTGTTCTTTATTGGCTTACTAGTTTGAAGGAATAATATAGACTTTGGTTGCTTTTCAAATCTTTCTTACCAGTCATGAAAAATATATCTTCATAATTATGACTCATTTGCAAAAAAAGCTGTGGAAGACATATTGATAACACAATTGTGGCTTTTGTCGTCTGTAACTGTGAGGTGAAAAATGATATGATCACTGAAGCTTTTCTCCCAAACATTTTAATGAAAAATGAATAAGTTCCTTCCAAAAATGTTGAATTGTTTTCACTATTAATATAACAAGAACAACAAAAAGCAAGAATAGAAAATTAACATTTTTAGAAGGTAAAAATAAATTAGAGTCAAATTGCATATTTCAAAACAGAAATACAGTGCATTCTAAAGGTTTTTTTAAAATTACCTGTTTACAAATAACACATAAATGTATGATTACATATGTGAACTTGTGTTTGTGTAAGTTTAGAACTATATGTAATTATACTCTAAATATACAGATTTTCATGTAAACAATACA
The DNA here is from genome assembly GCA_004027955.1 of Chaetophractus vellerosus. Classification (NCBI taxonomy): domain Eukaryota; kingdom Metazoa; phylum Chordata; class Mammalia; order Cingulata; family Chlamyphoridae; genus Chaetophractus; species Chaetophractus vellerosus. Next base: position 9,074 of record PVKH010015404.1, on the reverse strand, counting down.
TATAAATACATATGTATTGTATTAATATATAATCCAATAATAGCTATTGGTTTGGGGAAATGCCAAAGCAATCAAAAAGTATTTCAAGGACGGTAGGTTTGTGTATACATTGGGTCTGGTTGCAAGTTAAAGTAAGAATTATATTTTACTAATATGATCATTGTAGGAGAAAATGGTAATGGCTGGTAGAGTTGGGTGTACAATCTTCAAAGAAAAAATCAATTGATTTAGTAGGGAAAGAATGGTGTTGGTAAAACTTGATAGTCACATGCAAAAGAATGTTAGACCCCTAATTCACACCATATACAAAAGCTAATTCAAAATGGATCAAGGACTTATATTTAAGAGCTAAAACTATAAAATTTGCAAGACAAGCTAGGGGAACATCTTCAAGACCTGGGATTTAACAATGGATTCTTAGGTATGGCACGAAACACATGAGCATCAACATAAAAAATCGATACATTGTATTTAATCAAAATTTAAAGCTCTTGTGTTTCAATGGAAATTGTAAATAAAGTAAAAAGACAATGCACAGAATGGGAAAATAGTTGCAAAATTATCAGATAAGGGCTTAAGATCCAGAATATATAAAGTACATTTACAATGCAACAGCCACATGACAAAAAGCTTAATTAAAAAATGAGCAAAGAACTTGAATAGACATTTCTCTACAGAAGATATATAAATGAACAATAAGCACATTAAAAATGTGCAGCATAATTAGCGCTTAGGGAAATGCAAATCAAAACCATGAGATACTATTTCATACCCACAAGAATAGCTACTTTTAAAAAATAGAAAATAACTAGGTTTGGAAAGAATGCAGAGAAATTGGAACTGTAATACTCTGTTGGTGGGAAAGTAAAATATTTTAGTTTCTGTGGATAGTTACATGACAGTTTCCTCGATGTGTTAACTAGAGAATTACCATATGACCCAGCATTTCCACTTTTAGATATATACATAAGGAAAGTGAAAACAAGGTCTCAAATATATACCTTTACACCATAGCATAGTTTACAGTAGTGCATTCACGATATCCAAAAGGTAGAAACAACTCATGTGTCAATCAACAAATGAATAGATAAACAAAATATGGTTCATACACACAATGGAATATTATTCAGCCATAAGAAAGACTGAAGTTATGAGATATGCTATCACATGGATACACCTTGAAAACATGATGTTAAGTGAAATAAGCAATACACAAAAGAAAAATTGCATGCTATCACAAAGAGATAACTAAAAATAGCAAGTTCACAAAAAGATAGAGCATCCATTAGAGGTTATTGGGGGATGGGGATGAGGAGAAGGGAAGTGATTGTAAAAAATAAAAACAGGAAAAAAAGAGAATGATTTTGAGTCAAGAAAAAAAAATTCACAGCCTTGGAAATATATTCCCATCTGCTCTTTGACTACTAAGGAAAGGTGATGTGTTATTTGAGTGCGAGGGACTGAGTCAGATCAGAGAAACCATTGATTCTGCCATGCGGGAGTCTAACCTGTCAGAGCTAAAGCAAGACACCCTGAGTGAAGGGCTGGCAGCTCAGACACACGCTAACATGCATGCACACACACACAACAAATCATTTATCAGAAAACTTCAGTTAGATAAAATCTTCAGGGCTAGGATATCCATGAAGCAAAATCTAATCTAATAAAATTGAAGATTTATACTGAGAAAATGTGTTAACAGAATGACAGACTTATCTTGTTTCTCCAGAGCAGGCTTGTTAAAATGTTTGCTACGTCCTTGAGACTTAAATCTTCGGTCCGTCCATGTGCCTGTTGAGCCCTGAATCTCAGCAGAATTGCAATACCTACTCTCCAGTTCATTGGACTCACCTAGGACAATTAACAAGGAGGGATAATGGACAACACCCATCCCAAGGAACAGACTGCCTGCAACTGCAACTAAGATAGGTCCAAACATTTGCCCCTTCTGCTTCTAATTAGAAGCAGAGTAGGCATCACCATGCCCAAATCCTCAAGATTGGGGATTGAACAATGGGCTAAAGTAGACATTATTATTCTACTATTGACTTATTATTCTAGCAATGGAATAACTTTTATCATTGATATAAAGGCAAAGGCCACCAGAGGTTCTGAGGGGAGGGAAAGGGATGAATAGGTATAATGTGGGGACATTTTATGACATTGGAATTGTCCTGCTGACATTGCAATGATGGATACAGGCCGTAATGTATTTTGTCATAATTTACAAAATTATGAAGGACAGAGTATAAACTAGAATATAAAGTATAATCCACGGGTAGTAGCAATGCTTCAATATATGTTCATCAATTATAACAAATGTACCACACTAATGAAGGATATTGTTAATGTGGGAAATTGTGGGAGAGGGAGGGAGTGGGGCATATGGGAATCCGCTATATATTTTTATGCAATATTTGTGAAACCAAACATTCTTTCAAAATAAAAAAGTAATTAAAATATATGCTAACAAATTACAAACCTTTCTGGAAAAATGTTTATTCAAGTCTTTTGCCCATAACAATTTCTGGAAACACATGAACAAACCACACTGACCCTAGAAGAAATAGAAGACCTTACCAAATGAATCACAAGTAAAGAAATTAAAACAGTCATCAAAAACCTCCCCAAAACGAAAACTTCAGGATGAGATGGCTTCACAGGTGAATTCTACAAATCATTTGAAGAAGATCTAATATCAGTCATGCACAAACTCTTTCACAAAGTTGAACAGGAATGAAAGCTACCAAACTCCTTCTATGAAGCTAATATCATCCTAAAACTCAAGCTAAATAAAGATATTACCAAAAAAATTACAAACCAATTTCTTTAATGAATATGAATGTAAATTCTTCAATAAAAAAACTTACTAACTGAATCCAAAAACACATAATAAAAAATTATACATCATGATCAAGTGGGCATTATGCAAGGTATAAAGGGTGTTTCATCATAAGAAAATCAATGATCTTTTTAAAAAATATTATTGTATTGTCTCACTGATATGAATTAAATACAATGATAGATTATGGATTGGGAATATGATGTGTGGGTTGCTGGGAGATTGAATGTGGTTTGAGAAAGGGTAGAAGACTTCTGGATGTAGAATGTTTTAAGATAAAATGTAAATATTTGGTTATGGTTGGAATTGATGGTAACACTATGATAATGAATGTAACAAATCCTGTTGATTTATGAATGTGATTGTGGCTGAAATGCGTAGTCTAGGAAGATTAATATTAATTGGAAGATAGCTGGAGGATAATATTGGGAATGTATAACAATGATTTTGGGTATAGATGAGGATTTCGGTTAATAAGATAAATACAGGAATGTACTTTTACTACAGGATGTTGAGAATGTGGTGATATATGGAAAAATATAACTAATGTAATTTATGGACTATAGTTAACAACATTGTAATGTCTCTGTATCAAAAGCAAATTTGGTAGTATATTAATTCTTAGGGTAAAATAAAGAATATGGGTTTTTGTTTTGTGAAATATGCATATGATTAAGCCTTTTTTCTCTTCTTCAGTTTTTCATTAATAAGGAGATCTTGACTATGTCATTTACCTAATCTGTTTTCATATGTGTATCTTTCTGAACACTACAGGAATGATTGAATTAGCAGTTGGAATTAGATGAGATAAAAGTGCTTGAAAAAGAACTTTTTAGGAATAATGTTTCCATAACTTATTGAGCTGCCTTTTTTTGTTCTTTCACTTTTGTGAATTTGAAATAAAGTTGTTAATAAAAATATAAAAATAAACTGTCTGTGAGGAAATGCAAAAAGATATTTATGGTTATTTGGGCTTCCTTATTCTTTCAAATAAATTTGATAATGGGCTTTTCCATATCTGCTAATTAGGCTATTGGAATTTTGATTGGGATTATGATGAAGCTGTAAATCATTTTGGGTAAAAATAACATCTAAATGATATTTATTCGTCTAATCAATGAATACAGAATTTCTTTCCATTTATTTAGGTCTTCTTGGATTTCTAGTAGCAATGTTTTTAATTTTTCTGTGTTCAAGTCCTTTACATCCTTGGTTAAATTTATTCCTAGATACTTGATTCTTTGTTTGCTACTGTAAGTGGAATTTTCTTCTTGATTTCCTCCACAGCTTGCTCATTACTAGTGTATAAAACATTACTGATTTTTGTATGTTGAGCATGTGCCCTGCCACTTTGCTGATTTCATTTATTAGTTATAGTAACTTTGTTGTCGATTTTTCAGGACTTTCTATATATAGGATCATCTAACCTGTAACTATTCTTTTTCAGTTTGACTGCCTTTTCCCCCCCTTTTTCTTGTCTAATTGCTCTGGCTAGAACTTCCAGTACTATTTTAAATAATATTGGTAACAGCAGTCATCCTTGTCTTGTTCCAGATCTTAGAGGGAAAGATTTCAGTCTTTCACCCTTGAGTAGGACGTTAACTGTGAGTGTTTCATGTATACCCTTTATCATGTGAGGAAGTTTCCTTCTATTCCTATGATTTTTTTTCAATTAAATTTTTTTATTCAAGACATTTCTCCTGAAGCCCTTTACCTTCCATTCCTATGTTCCTAAGTGTTTTTTTTTAATTTAAAAGGATGCTGAATTTTGTCAAATGCATTTTCTGTGTGAATTGAGATAATCATGTGGTTTTGTTCACTTCGTTTTTTATATGATGTATTACATTAATTCATTTTCTTATGATGAAACACCCTGGCAGATCTGGGATGATACCCACTAGTTCATGGTGTATGAATCTTTTGATGTGCTATTAGATTCGATTTTCAAATATTTTCTTGAAGATTTTTGCATCTACATTCATAAGAGTAATTGGTTGTTAATTTTCTTTTCTTGTAGTATCTTTATCTGGCTTTGATATTAGGATGATGTTGTTCTCATAGAATTATTTGGTAGTTTTCCCTGGTGGCCATTTGATATTGTTTATAAATTCCAAAAATAGATATTGGATTATGTTTGTAAATTGGTCTGTCCCTCCAGCCATATTAGACTATATTGAATTCAGAGGTTTCACTTTTACTTGGTTAAATAACGATTAAGGCTTTGATTGGGCCACATCAGTAGGACTTTGCATCCCCATCCCCTTGCTGGGTGGGGACTCACAGAGAAACCACACCTCAGAGAAGGGAAGTTGGAGATTTGAGCTGGAGCCCAGGAAGTAAGCAGAGAGAGGAGCGGAACAGCTGAGCCAGAATATAATTGAGCCCCAGAGAGAGAGACAGAGCCAGTCACCTGAAAGTCTACAACTGGCCTTGTGGAGAAAGCAGGGCAGCTGAGCCTAGAGAGAACAAGCCCAGGAAAGAGAGGAACCCAGGAAGCCTGAACTCTGGGCAGATGTCAGAAGACTTCTTGTTCCAACAAATAGCAACAGACTTTGGTGAGGGAAGTAACTTATGCTTTATGGCCTGGTAACTATAAGCTTCTACCCAAAATCAATACTCTTTATAAAGGCCAACTGATTTTTGGTATTTTGCATCAGCACCCCTTTGGCTGACTAATACATCCCTCCTCTTCAAATCTTTTGAAAGAGTTTGAGCAGGATTGGTATTAATTCTCTTTGGAATGTTTTGTAAAATTCACCTATGTAGCCTTCTGTTCTTGGGATTTTCTTTGTCGGAGGTGTTTTTTTTTGGGGGGGGGGGTTTTGAGTTTTTTTTTTTAAGATTTATTTTTATGTTATTTATATATCCCCCCCCTTGCTGCTTGTGCTCACTGTGTTCATTTGCTTTGCATTTCTCTGTGTCTGCTTGTCTCCCCCTGCTTTGTCAGCTCACCGCACAGTGGCTTGCCTTCACCAGGAGGCCCCAGGAACCGAACCTGGGGCTTCCCATGTGGTAAACCAGAGCCCAACCAATTGAGCCACAGCCGGTTCCCTGTTGGAGGTTTTTGATGAATGATTCAATTTCCTTGCTGTAGTTGTTCTGTTGAGGTCTTCTATTTCCTCTAAAGTCAATTTACGATGTTGGTTTGTTTCTTGGAATTTATCCATTTATCTATGTTTTTTAATTTGTTAGCATAAAGTTCTTCATAGTATCCTCTTATGATCTTTTTTATTTTTGTGGGATATGTAGTAATGTCTCCCCTCCCATTCTGATTTTATTTATTTGTGTCTTCTCTCTTTTTTCTTTGTCAGTCTAGCAAAGGGTTTGTCAATTTTAATCTTTTCAATGAAACAAATTTTGCTTTTGTTAATTCTCTCTATTGTTTATTTTTATTTTCAACTTCACTTATTTCTTCTCTAAACTTTGTTATTTCTTTCCTTTTGCCTACTTTGGGTTATAGTTTGCTGATGTTTTTCTAGTCCACCAAGTGTGCAATTAAGTCTCTGATTTTAACTCTTTCTGAATGTAAGTGTTTAAAGCAATAAATTTCCCTTTCTCCACTGCCTTCACTGCATCCCATAAGTTTTGATATGTTATATAATAATTTTCTTTCCTCTCAAGCTATTTACTGATTTCCCTTGTGACTTTTCTTTGACCCATTGACTGTTAAAGAGAGTGCTATTTAACTTCCATACATTTGTGGGTTTTCCAGTTCTCTGACTATTATTGCTTTCCAGCTTCATTTCCCAATGGTCAGAAAAGATGTTTTGTATGATTTCAATCTTTCAAAGTTTATTGGGACTTGCTGTGTGACCCATCATGTGGTCTATCCTAGAGAATGATCCTTGTGCACTTGAGAAGAATGTATATCTTATTGGCATGGAGTGCAATGTTCTGTATATGTCTGTTTTCTATTTCCTTAGTGACCTTCATCTAAATGTTCTATCTATTGATTAGAGTGCTATATTGAAGTCTCCAACTATTATTGCATAGGATTCTATTTCTCCCTTCAGTTTTGCCAGTGTTTGCCTCATGTATTGGGGGGCACCATGGATATGTGATTAAATATTTATGGTTGTTATTTTTTCTTAATGGATATATCCTTTCATCAATATGTAGTGTCCTTCTCATAAAAGTTTTAAATTAAAGTCTACTTTTTCAAATATTAGTTAAATTACCTCAACTGATTTTGTTTACAGTTTGTATGGAATATCTATTTCCATGCTTTCACTTTCAAGATTTTTGTGTCTTTGAGTCTAATGCAAGTTTCTTGTAAACAACAAATAGTTGGATCTTGCTTTTTTATCCCTTTTGCCAATCTGTGTATTTTGATTGGAGAGTTTTATCCATTAACAATCAGTGCTATTACTGTAAATGCAGTACTTACTTCATCCATTTTGTCCTTTGGTTTTTATGCCATATATTATTATCTCTCCTCTCCTTTATTGCAAACTGCTTTTCTGTGTAGTTGATCTTTTGTGATGTATCTTACTGATCCCTTTTTCATTTTTCTCTCTGTATATTTTTAAAATGTGTTCTTTGTGGTTACCCTTGGGTTTATATTACACAAGCTACAACTATAACTTACCAGTTTGAGATGATACCAACTCGGCTTCAATAGCATGCAATTCTTTGCTCCCATATCCCTCTGTTTCCCCTTTTTATGTAATTTTGTCCTACTTTACCACTTTATATTTTGCACATCTGTTATCAGGAGATTGGCCTTTTTCTTGTTCAATTGTACTGATTCATACTTGCATTAAAGAGTAGAGTTGTATATTAATGATACAGTAGTTGTTTTGGTCAGCCACAGGTGTGCCTTTTGAAATACACCAAAGATTGGTCTGTCTTTATAGAGGGTATTTATTTGGGGTAGATGCTTACAGTTTCCAGGCCACAAAGCAAAAGTTTCTTCTCATACCAAAGTCCACGTGTTGGAGCAAGATGGCTGCCAGCGTCTCCAGGGTTCAGGCTTCCAGGTTCCTCTGTTCCCAGGGCTGCCTTTCTCTCCGGGCTTAGCTTCTGCTTCCTCCACAAGTTCAGCTGTAGACCATGAGGTTCTCTATGTGTTGCGTCTCTCCACAAGGCAGCTGTAGACTATCAGGCAAACGGCTCACTCCAACATCAGAACTGCTTCTCCAATCTGCTTCTCTAAATCTCTGCTTCTCTCCAATCTCTGCTTCTCTCAATCTGCTTCTCTCATCACTGCTGCCTCTTGTCTTGCCTTCTATACTTGAGACCACGCCCACTGAGGGGTGGGGCTCAACGTCCCACTGATGTGGCAGTTAACGCCCTAATCATAACTTAATCATGCCCAGATGAACAGATTAGTTTACAAGAATAATCCAATTTATATTTTTGGAATTCATAATTAAATAAAACTGTTAAACCATTACAGTACTTTTGTGTTTTGTATTTACCATTTTAACTACCCTTATGATAATCTTCAATGCATCACAATACACCAAGCCTCTCTCTCCATGTATGATTTTATGCATTTGCATTTTAGCACCTTTTGGAAGTAAAAACCAACTTACATGTTTAAAAATACAGTGCAATGTTACTTCATATTTATAATTATCTGAATTGTTACTTTTACTGGAGGAATTTATTTCTTTATGCTGCTTTAAACCACCATCTATTGGCCTTTCTTTTCCATCTGAAGAATTCCCTTTATCATGGCTTTATAGGTTAGGTTTAGTGATAATGAACTCACTCAGGTTTTGCTTATCTGGGAATGGCTTTATTTCTACCTCATTTTTAAATAAAAAATTTCACCAGATATAAAGTTCTTATTGTTTGTTGTTCTCTTACCCCTACATTCATGGTTTCTGAAGCAAAATCAATAATCAATCTAATTGAGTCTCCCTTGTATATAACATGTTGTTTTTCTCTTGCAGCTCTCAAAACACTTTCCTTTTAAGTCATCAGTTTGATCAATGTTGGGTTTGTTTGTTTTTTCATATTTGTCCTATTTGGTGTTCTCTGGGCTTCTTAGATGTGCATATTCACATCCTGTGATAAGTTCAGCAAGTTTTCTGTCATTATTTCTTTTCCTTCCTGGCCTACCATAATGTGTATATTGGTATGCTTGATGGTGTCCCAGAGGTGTCTTAGGCTATTTTACCTTTTTATAATTCTTTTTCTTTCTGCTCCTCAACCTGACTCATCATTTATCCTGTCTTTATGTTCAGTGATTCTTTCTTCTGACAGCTCCAATCTGCTGTTGAAA
>PVKH010015403.1:0-16209 GCA_004027955.1 Chaetophractus vellerosus | reverse complement strand
AGCCTTGGAAGGACGGCCTCTGCTCCACCTTGGGCTGAATCAAATGCTTGGGAGAAACAAAGGCCCTTTACAACATTGATAACAGAGCTCTTGGCTGCATTATTTCACTTATGGACCCTCTACAGGTCCTCGTCCCAGGCTGGAAGTCACCGATGAAAGCCAACTCCTTCCTTGTACAAATGAGAAAATGGGGGCTCAGAGAAGCCAAGTGATTTTCTTAGAGTTGCGCAGCAAGTCAGGGGCAATGATCACAGCTTATCAATGACAGATTGGCACCATCACACCCCTAACTCTGCACAATTTGGCAAAGCTCCCTGATGCTCCTTTGAAGAGTAACCATTTCTTAATCTCTCTCAACAGAGGCAGTCCATTACTCCTGGACTTCTTTTCTTTTTAAATTATGAGCACTGTTCCCCAAGGACAACCCTTGAATGCATGAGCCTACCTGCTTTAAGTTGCCTAGCAAAGAACAATCACAGTTCTACAAAACCAGAGGTGTCTTGCGGACTGCTCTCCGGCCTCTCCAGCTTCCTTGCTATTCCCAAACGAGCCAAGCACACTCTGAGGCCCAGCCGTTCCCTGGGTCTGCAGGGCTCCCTACTTCCCTCCATTCAGGCCTTCGTGGACCACCCTGGAACTATAAGGGGAAACATGAGGGCAGGGGCTCCATGTGCTTTGTTCATTACTGTTTCCCCAGAAGAGCGGGTGGCACATGGTAGGGGCTTGATTTATATTTGCCAGATGAATGAGCAATCCTCTAAGGACAGTATTCGCATCCACATTTTATGGGTGAGAAAAGTGAGACACGGAGAGGTTAGGTAGCTCAAGTGATGGTGTGCCAGACGGGGTGGTGTGCACAGGTGTGAGAAAAGGGCACAACCACCGGGGAAAGGTGCCCTCGGAGGCAGCTAGCTTCGCTGGAGCACAGAGTGAGAATGGAGGAAGGAAAGACGAAGGGGGAACATTGGCGAGGCCACGGAATTGGGACTGTTTCAAATAAACCACTGGACCTAATCACAGCAGGGGCTCAAGCGGACAGATGAATGTTTGCGTTACTCATTTTTATAATCAAAACAGACTTGATGATTGATGTAGTGCTTTAGAACTAAAAGGAAACAGAGGGAGCAATGTTGCTGCATTTCCTCATTCGACAAGGTCTGAAACTAACATTTGTAGCAATGAAGTTACTTGTCCAAGGGAGTTGGCCAGAAAAGAGAGGGCCAGACCAAGCGGTTTGATCTCAACACACCGCTTTCTTTTAAATGATGCATTGAGGTCTTTCCAGTTTTTAACCCAACACCAGCAATGCTGTGACGGTGTATAAAACTATTTTGTAAAATCTTACAAAGATAAATTATACTTATTTTCCAGGACGACTTGTATTCGTTTCCTACTGCTGCATAACAAATTACCGTAAACTTGGCGGCTTAGGCCAACACGACCGCATTATCTTGCAGTTTCTGTGGCCGTGCTTGGGGCCTCACCAGGCTATACCCGAGGAGGCGCCAGGGCTGTGGTTCTCGTTGGAAGCTCTTCCGAGGTCATGCGATTGCTGGCAGAATTCAGTGCTGTGTGGCCGTAGCACTGAGGTCCCCATTTGCTAGCTGACTGTCAGCTGGGACTGCGCTCAGCTCCTCAGTCCCAGCCACGTGGCCCTTTCACAACAACTCGTAGCTGCTTGCTCCTTCCAAGGGCTGGCGAGCTTCTTTCCAATCGGCTACGACAGAGTCTGGCAGTCTTACATAACCCAGCGCACATAGCGACCATGGTAACCTCATCCAAAGAACGACTGTCCCATCTTACTCAGGCGTCCTCCCCAAACCCCAGGGCAGACCAGTACAGCAGTGTTTCCACCACGGGCTGTCTTAGAACTCCGCCCCCGCCCCACCGGATACGCTGTTCATTTTCCACGGCATTTCATTGGAATGCTCTTTTAGTTCAATGTTTATATAACTTCTGAGGAAAAACTTCTGCACACCAATCTGTAAAGACCTCCAAGATGACCTTTTGATATTTCTCAGCTATTCAACAACATTTCATTCGGCTCTTACACAGATTCCTCTTTGAACCTGGATTTATTGAATATATTTGGACTTCACCAGAAACGGTATGTTTGGAATGTGATTTCACTTTATAGCATCCACATCCCCAACTGCCACCGCCCTGGCAGAAATACCTCTCGAGGCCACCGGAAGCTGCTCATTTTTTAAAATCCTCTTCTATCATAGTCGCCCGTGCCACTGTCCACACTGATGATCCGGAAGGTTCTAAACTCATCCTCCAGGCTTAGCCTCCTTCAATGGCAGATGCCCTGAGCGGGGAGGAAGATGGGTGCGAATCAAAGAGCTTCTAGAAAACTCTGTGTCCCCTTTGATGTTTTAAAAGCTCCATGATTAAAAGGACACAAAGTTCTTTTGTTTCTAGAGCTCTTCATTAATGAAAAGTCACCAGGAGGCCCAGCAGTAGGATTAAATAAACACTTTCCTAGTCTAGGAAGCAGCTGCGTCAGCGATTTATTTATTCAGCATGTGTACTGTGTGCAGTTGGTGACTCGGTTCCCTAAGTGGCCTTTCAAGAGGGGAAATCCTTTTCCCAGGGATTTTTATGGAGCGAAAGAAAGAAGAATCGAGTTCCCCATTCCCGATGTCATAGGCCTTACTTTGTTGCTTGCCACCTAGCTGTGAGTCTCAAAGTTCTCTTTGTCCCTCAAGGTCCTGCCATCTGACCTTCAGCTGACGATCCACTGTTTTTGTTCTTTTTTTTATAGCAAACTTCCCAGAGAATAACTCAAGTTATAAATTATTACAATCTATGTCTGTATTTGCACCATGCTTGTGTCTGAAAAGAAAGAGGATTTCTCTATTAAAGAAAATGGCTTTGTGCTATGGGGTTATTCTACCATAAACTATCTCCAGGCAAATTACTTTATCAGAGTAATAATGATTTTAGGAAGCTTAAGGGATTGTGGCGGTAGGGTGGGAAACAACTACTATAAATCCAGAAGAGGATGGTTTTTACTTGCCTCAATCTGGGTTTATAATAAAATAAGACTCTGATTCTCAGAATGCTTGGGGATTTGATGCTGTGGTTAATTTAATTTTCCGGTTACATAAAAGTCAATCTAAATGTTCATTTCAGCTCCTGTTGTTGAAAATCGTTCTAAAATGTGATGGTTGGAAAAACGGTACAGACTACCCTTTGAAAAAGAAAATGTAGTTAATTCTATTGCTCTAATAAGTTTATTGAACTGAATATAAAGTGCCTTTATGGCCCTTCATGACAGATACATTTTGGGATGTCTGCCCTGCTCAAAATGACCTCTTTAAGCTATCCCGCTCTGGTCTGGGGGTTCTGGCCATGTTTGTGCAAAATGATGCTGCCGTCTGGTGGGGAGGGCGCCTGACCCCACAGAAACTGTCCTTCTTCCCTGGGAACTTAGAACTAGGACCAAGAGCAAGGAAAAGTCTGTTTCTCCCAGTGGCTGGAATTGTGACCCATGAACTTGGGAGCTGGGGGCAGACATCTATACACTATGTGGACTAAGAAACAGAGAAAGCCAGTGTGTCAGGATGGAAATGGAAGTGGGAGGAGGAGTGTGTACTCCCCGTCAGTGCCCGCTGTCCTAGCCCTTCCTGAGGCTGGACCTGGGATTTCTGCTGGTAGCGTCAATGGGTCTCCCCCCAGCCTTTAGGAGACTTCCCATTTCTACCTAAGCTAGATCTAGTTGGCTTTTGTTACTTGCATTACAAGAAAATACATGCTCCTAGTCCCTGAAAGTCATCCTTTTGGCCATGGGTCCCCTGGTCTGGACTGTGTTTAGCTCCAGCTATTACCTATCACCTGGTGCTCTGCTATCACCTATCACCTAGGCATGGTACTCTGATGACACCTGTCACCTGGGCATGGCACTCTGATATCACCTGCCCAGGCATGGCACTCTGCTATCACCTGTCACCAGGCATGGCACTCTGATGCCACCTTCTGTGTCCCCTTCTGCCCACTACCAACCACGTGCCAAGTCCCATGAATCCCTCTTCTCCTCTGCCATCATTTTTTGGAAAAAAAACTTTTTATATTGAGATAATTGTACATTCACATGCAGAAATAATAAATGTGTAAGAAATAAGACAGGTCTCGCACCCCCTTCACCCAGGTTCCCCCAAAGACAACATCTCGCTTGCATAAATGTAGGACAAGAGCACAACCAGGACACTGACATCGACTCAATCCGTGGACCTCATTCAGATGTCACCATGTGTGAAATGCACTTGCCTCTGTGTGTGCGCGCAGTTAGTTCTGTGCAATTTTATCACTTGTAGATTTGTAGCAAGATACACAGAAATCCCATCACAAGGATGCTCCCTGCTGCTCTGTCATTGCCGAACCCTCTTCCCTCCCTCCGTGCTGCCTAACCCTTGGGCAGCCATTAATCTGTTCTCTAGAACGGTGTCATTTCCAGAATGCTATATAAACAGGTTCATACAGGGTGCAATCTTTTGGGATTGGCTTTTTTGCTCAGCATAATTGCCCGGAGATCATTCCAGTTGTCACGTGTGTTGACGGCTCCTTCCTCTTCATTGCTGCGTTGTATTCCGTGGTACGGGTGCACCACAGCTTTTCAGCCATTCACTGTTTGGGGCTATTGCAAATAAAGCTGTAATGAACATGAGTGTGAAAATCAGTTTTCACTTCTCTGTGACAAACGTCTCGGGGTGCAATATTTGGGTCGTAGGGCAAGTTCATGCTTAGTTTTATAAGAAGCTGTCGTCCCAGTTTACCTTCTTGCTGATAGTATGTGAGTGAGCCGGTTCCTCGGCATCCTGCCAGAATTTAGTGTCACCACTGCTTTTTATTCCGGGTGTACAGTGATAAGGCATTGTGGCTTTAATGAGCGCCTCCCTGGCTGATGATGTTGGACATCTTCTCCTGTTCTTATTTGCCAGCTGCAGGTCCTTGGCCGTGAAATGAGTGTCCATGTCTTTTGCTATTTTCAAATTCTGTTGTTTTTACTGTTGCATTTTGAGAATTTTTAAATATATTATCGATGGGTATTAGTGTTTGTTGGATCTGTGGTTTGCAAACCTCTTCTCCCAGTTTGTAGCTTTTCAGTCTCTTCACAGGGTCTTTCATGGAGCAAGAGTTTTTCATTCTGATGAGGTCCAGTTTATCAATTTTCCTTTTATCAGTTGTGCTTTTGGTGTCAAAGTCTAAGGACCCTTTGCCTGCTTCTGGTTCCCCAAGATTTTTCTCCTATGTTTTTTTCCTAAAAGTTTTATAGTTTTACATTTTAGATGTAAGTCCATGATCCATTTAATTATATAAGGTGTAAGGTTTAGGTCAAGGTTCATCTTTTTGCCTATAGCTGCTCACAGTTGTCTCGTGCTGACTTTTCAAAAGGGGAGACTTTGCTTCCCATGCGGTTCGAGCTCCTCCTGTGTCTAGCTGCCCTGGGCCCCCTCCAGCGACAGGGGAGGAGGCTGACGAGGCAGGGCTAAGGCGTTCCTGGTCCAACAACCCCCCATTCTATCAGGAGCCCCTGCCAGCCACCGCCTCTCCTCCCTGAGAGTGCACTTCATAACAACCACAGAAGCGAGCGCTTGTTTTGATGCTAGCTCGGTCCCGTGTCCCCAGAGCAATAATGGAATCCGCCTGGGAAACCTACCATCCCCTAGTGTTTATGAAGCACATTTCTCTAAAGTGCTTTCACATACCGTCTGCCTTTTGACCTCTCAGGTATTTATTCATTTTCGGTCAAACATATTTGCGCCCTACTCTTCACCCACCATTTATGAAATTAATCAGCATTTCTTTGAACACCTTCTTTGTGCTTCCAGTGAAAATAAGGGAGAGAAGAGACACTGGGAGCAAAGCAAAAGCACAAATATCAATGAAAAGAATTGGAGATGCGATCAATCATTCTTTTACCTGGATTCTTCAGTGGCCACGGGCAACAAGCGGGCTTCAAGTACAGGCAAGCTGGTCACACAGGCGGGCACCCTGCGGGGTTCTGACCTGGATGAATTCTCCACAGCCCAGTTCTGGTTTCCAGAAAACTGATTTTGTTATGACTCTTATGGTCATGCTGTCCTTTTACAGACACATGTTAACTAGACTCACAGTGGCTGATGTATAAACCTGATGCTGATTTATCTATCAATAAGAGATGTGATTGGTGAGTGGGCTGAACGGGTTGCCTCAACTTGGCAGGTACACTCTCTTTTAGGCTTGCTGCCAGGACAGCTGACGACAGATGCTGCTTGATGCCCAAAGAAGCGGAACAAGGCTGATCTCTGGGTGTCTCTCTCAGCTTAGGTAGCTGGAACCGCTCCCACCCACTACTGGGCAAGCATGCCAAAGACACCTGACTCCAGGAGGCCTCCGACTCGAGCCTCCTTACCGCAGGCAGAGCTGGCATGGGTTCAACCAATGTTTGTGCCTAGGTTTCCATGCCAGGCAAACAGTGGAATAGGTTCCTTCTGACTCCTGTAGACTCCGGATCTGCCTCGCATCCCCTCTAGCTCTTTCAGCTGGTGTTTGAGTTCCCAAGCTCTTCATCCCCATAGCTTGAGAAGCCCCCCAAATTTGCTGCTACAGAGGCTAATAACAAGCATCATGTATGGGTTTTCGCAGATTAACTCCAGGTTTTTAGGAAGCTGTGCCGGGGCAGCCCTGGGCTCTGGCCACACATTGAAATACTGGGTTTCTATGGACCTGGCGTACACTTTCTTTAAAGAAAAAAAAATGGGACTTTGGAGGGAGAAAGCTGAGATTTTTATAGTGATGATATTTTTTATTTTTACCGTCAAGCTCATGATTTATCCGAATCCCTTGTTCCAAAGCAGCAGCCCATCAGCAAGAAGAGGGACGTGTGGCTGAGAAAGGATAAGCCCAGGGGTCCAGACAAAGAGGGACAGCCTGCTCTGGGCAGCTGCAGATATGTTGCCTAGAAAACACTGTTCCTTGTTTATGTCCAATCGCTCTGGTGTCAGGAAACAGAAGAATGCCTGTGATTATCCCCAAATCCCAATAGGATGGTTCCTAGGAAGGCGTCAGACTGCAGGAAAACACACGTCTGCTAAGCGGCCCCTTTTAGCTACGCGCAGACATGGGTGGATTCATCCAGCCTGGCTGTGTTTGTACTTGCAGTGAAGGAAAGAGTTTCAAACGCTCCTTCACAAGTGTACTATTTCATTTAGTGTTGGTAAAGGACTGGTAACAGAAGCCATCCCGGGTGAGCAACGAGGGCACTAGGGTTTAAGTAAATCCTTGCCCAACGCCGCTCGAGTCCATGCAAACCTGATCCTCTGCCTGCAGGACCGGCGCTCCCCGTGGTAGCTCGGTTTCCAGACTTCTCACTTCCCAGTCTACCTGGCCCTACCCCACAGGGGGCAAAACAATTTGCTTTTCCTCTGGCCCTCCTATTGGTTGGGAAATGCTGCTGAGTGGGCCACGCGGAGTGGGGGAAGGAAAGAGGAACTGCGGGGAGGGTGGGGGTCGCCAAACAGCAAAAAAAGTCTGAACATCCTTCAAAATGACGGAACTTGTAGAATTCGCGGGCCTTCCGCAAATAGAGCTGGAGACTTTGTCCCTCTTCTGCCAACACAGTCCTGAGAAAACTGAAAACGGGGTGGGGAGGGTCTGAGTGGGCCTAGAGAAAGCCTGCTGAGGTTCTCAGGGTGGGGGGCCGCCACGTCTTCAACTTTTCTTCCCCCCCAGAGTAAAGTCCTACTTTGAAAACACAAACAACTTTTTATTGTGGTAACAGATACAACTCAGAAATTTCCTGTTTTTACCACTTTGACATGTACAATTTAGTAGTAGTATGTTGTAGTACACAATGTTGGATTCACAATGTTGTACTACCATCACCATCATCTGTTTCCAAAACGTTTCCAACACCCCAACCAGAAGCTCTGTACCCATGAAGCATGAATGCCCCAGTCCCCACCTCCTGCCCCTGGTAACCTGTCATCTATTTTCTGTTCCTGTGAATTTGCATATTCTAGGTATTTCATATAAGTGGAATCATAAGTGAAATAAGCCTTTTCTGCCTGGCTTATTTCATTCAACCTGACATAACACGTCTCCGAGTGCCATTCCTTTTGGGGGCCGAATAGAATTCCTTCGTACGGCTGGACCGCCGTCGATCCGTTTACCTGGTGAAGGGCTTGGGTTGCTTCCACCTTTAGCCTATTGTCAACAAGTTCTCTGTGAACATCGGTGAACGAACCCTCCTCTTCTCGGCAAATGAGCCAGGTGCCCTGGGGTGCCCTGAGCGGAGACGGACACTGTCTAGAAGTTCCAGGTTCACTTCTGGCGAGCCCACCTGTCCCCTGCACCCCGAGACTCAGGCTGCCCTGCCCTCCGTCTCCCGGTGTGCACTTGCTGGGCAGGCGCCCCTGCCCGGGCGCCAACCTCCAGTGAAACGCCGCCTCCCAGGAAACACATTTCTTCCAGAAGCCGTGGTTTAAACACCAACTAACAGCCCGGTCGCCGACCCCGCCGCTGTCGAGCTTCAGGAGGCCGTTTTGAAAAGCAATCATCCCCCGATGGGGCTGGTAGGGCCCAAGGCTTGAGGCGTCACGTGTCAGAACAAAACTCCCATTTTCAGAGACTCCCAGGGTTTGTTCTTCCTCATGAGAGTAACAAGCAACGGGCCCCTTCTCCCACCCTCCCAGTCAAGTCTGGGTGGTGCCGCAAATCGCGGCTGGGTGCTGAGTCACGTCCGCACGGAGGCCAAATATTCATACGGAAAAGTTTCAGACCTACAGAAGAGTAGAAAGAATAGGGCAACGAGCAAGAGTATTCTCTTCACATCGTTTCACCAATTAACATTTTGTCTCGTTTGTGCGTGTGCGCTCCTTCTCTTATTTATTTAATTCTACCCCCAACTCTGTTTTTGCCACCCTGGTCAGCAGGAGCACCACATGTTGTGTGTGTCTGCCCCCTTGTTGTTGGCATTAAGTTTGATCTGGTGTCTACCAGAGCTCTCTCTTGGTAAATGTACATTTTCCTTAGTAAGTAATATAACTGATATTATATCTGGAGTGATATTTTGAGATCATGTAAATGTCCTGTTCCCCAATCACCTTCCCTACTATGGCTTAAATATTGATTTGATTATTAATTGGTGGCTACAAAATGGTGATTTTCAAATTCTATTGTTTTCTTTCTCTATTTATTAGTTGGTCTTATTCTATAAAGAAGGGCTGTTCCCCTTTTGTAGTACACATTGGATTCATGAATATTTTTTAAAAATTCAATGTGTTATAATCCATTCTTTCCTCTATGCTCAAATTGCCCCAAATTTGGCCAGTGGGAGACCCTTCAAGTCAGGTCTTTTGCCTTGCCCCCATTGGTCTTTGAGCACTTCCTTACTTTCTGGGATTATAGGACATTCCAGACTTGACCTTGTACTTTCTCTGCCCCAGACCCGAAATTAGCTATTTCCCGTTTGTTGGAGAAAGGTATTTAGAAACCAAAGTCTGGGTGTAGGTGAGCTCATTGATACGAGCTGGCATTGTTGCTAGATCCTTTCAAATGGAGCTATGAAGTATATATTTTTAAATATGAATTCTTACTGATGGTGCCTTTTCTCCAATCCAACATCAGAGGGTCCTTTCTCGCATTCCCACGTTGTTGATTCATTTCTCTCTCTTCTCCCATGGTGAGAATCCTTGTTCCCAACAGCCGTATGTTTACTCAGTTGTTCAACCCTACAATACATATACAATACAAGCACTGCACCAATACCACCACTAAAAACAAGACGATTAAGTAAACTTCAACATTTCTTTTGCAGCTCTTTTGCCCTTAAAATATATCCCACTGGAGGGTCTACACTCAGCAAGTTTTTAAAAATTACTTGAGGAAGCTGACATACCTCAAGTAGTTGAGTGCCTGCTTCCCATGTATGAGGTCCTGATTCAATCCCTACTACCTCCTAAAAAACAAAAACAAACAAAAAACCCAGCTCTCACTGGGGAGTGGATGTACCTCTGTGGTTGAGCACCTGCTTCTCATGTATGAGGTCCTGGGTTAAATTCCTGGTAACTCCTAAAAAAAAATTACTTGAATTAATTCTTATTTTTCTGCATGGTTATATCAATTTGGTTAGGCTCATCTGTCTCTATTTGTATTCAATTAGATTTGATTCCAGTAACAAAATCCAAGGAAAATAGAAGAGACCCACTTTATATAAAGCTTTTTATATAGCACCAGGACAATGAAAACGATCAATCGGGATATTAAAATGTAAATTTTAACTAAACAGAAGATATTTCTCAAAAAACGTGGTGACTTAAGGTTGTTTGAACCTAGAGAATGTTGGTCCTTTGCTTTTTCTTCTTTTGAAGGAGGGAGAGAATCTTCAGAGAGCTAAGGAGACTTCTTAATAGTTACATAATTTTAAAAATGATGAATTTAGGATACAAGAGTGGGTTCTGAGATGTGATCACGGACAAACCAAGGAAAGAAAAATATTGCCTGTTAAAGGGACACAAAAGCACTAAGTGATCTCAGCAGATGCTAAAATGAAAATTGAACTCTGTATCTATTGGACGTCCAAAACCGCCAGGCATTTTTTTACTTGTAGACAGGGCAGGAGGGACTGGTGAGACAAAGCCACGACGAGGAGGGCTACTCGGAAATGTCAAAGGGTTAAGTCATTTTTCACTGAGCTTTTTTTTTTTGCACCAGCTCTACCGGGAAAATTGCTGTTGCTTTGATGTACAAAATGTTCTGACCAAAGTTTGGCAGCTCAGTGGCCACTTTAAATCCATTTCCCCAAGAGTAATACCTAATAACAATTAACATTTTGAGTCTCACGTGATTCACAAATTCCATGACTTTTTAAACATTGTGTAATTAATTCAGCTGTGACTCAAATAATGCCGGGCTCCCTGGAGTGACCGTGAAGCTGAACTGACAATAAAATTAAAATGTCAGATGAGAGTGAAATATACTTTTCTGCTTTGATAAATAGCTGAATGCTTGCGTATTGCAAATTCAAATATGTTCCCTCTGCTGCTTCTTAAATTTACCTAGAAGGCCACAACTCTTCCTTGTGTTTCCCTGGAAACCATTGATAAGATTTCAAAACACTTCAAAACAATATAACCATTCTCCCTAGATGTTTCCTTGGTAGCCAAGGAAACTCATCTGCCCTATTTTGCCCTAGGAAGGGGGGGAGGAAAGGAGATTTCTATGCCAGGAGCAAAAGTATATCTGAGGGTGTTTGAAAGCCAGCTCCTGCCTGAAACAGGAGGTTCCTCAGGTGTTTGCACTCCTTTGCCCATGGGACTTTGTCCGCAGAGTTAGGGGCCTCACTCCCAGGACGAGAGGGCTGCGGGAGCTCTCGGCTGGGCAGGCCACCACCCCCAGGTCTCAGCGCCAGCTCTGCTACAGCACAGCTGCAAACGTTTTAGAAAATGAATAGCTAATGTAGTGTGAGAACGATTTTTAGTGAAAGTGCAAAGATTTTCAGGATGATAAAACGACATGTAATTGAGGCTCCATTTGGCCTTACGAGTTTGATTCAGGTTTAGGCATGATTTCTGATTTCCCCATCCCATCTCTAAAGGGGAGACAGGGATTTGGGGGAGCATCAGGGACCTCATTGCTGGCAAGTACAAAAGAGGGCTTCGGGGGCCTGGTGGCCCGTCAACACAAAGAGCACTAAGGCATGGCCGAGTCCTCAGGCACTAACCGGTGGAGTTGGGGAAAAGCCCAGATAAAGTACAGCAGGGGTCCCTAGACCGCCAGGCCACAGCCAGCTGGAAGCAGCATTGGAACCAAGCCTGAAATAATAGGTAGATTTCTTACCCATCAGAAAGAAGAAGGCCCTCCAGGAGGGGCATGCTGGAGAAAGTGGAAGGTCCTCTTGCCCTAGTTATTTGTGGCTACCTAACAGCACTCCCCAAAACTTAGAGGTGGAAAATAGCAGCCATTTTATTATGCTTGTGGATTTGGGGGTCAGGAATTCAGGCAGGGCACAGGCAGACTGGCTTGTCCCTGCTTCACTATGTAAGACTTGAGTGACTGGAATCTCCTGGAAGTTTCTTCACTCATGTGGCTGGTGCCAAGGCGCAGATGACTTGAAGGCCGGGCTCAGCAGAGACTTCCAGTGGCTTCCCCATGGGACATGGGCTTCCTCCAAGCATGGTGGCCTCAGAGTATCTGGATTCCTTACACAGCAGCACAGGACTTCAAAAGCAAATATTCCAGTGAATAAGGCAGGGATGGTGTGGTCTTTATTTTGTCCTGGCTTCAGAGGTCACATAGCATCACTTTTGCTGAATTCTTCTAGTTGAAGCAGTCACTGCTCTCCTAGATTCAAGGGATGATGCACAGACCACACATCCTGATGGAAGAGTGTCAAAGAATTAGCATTCAGACGGAAGGGAAGGAAGAGAAGGGTAGGCCTTCCATTTGGGGGTCCCAGGAAAGGGTACCAGTGGAACTCTGAAGACTTGGTGCCTGCAGTCGTGTCCTCAACAGGCGGTGCAGAACCCCTAATCCACCTGCACACGGAAAAGGGCAGGCTGTCCAGACAGAGAACGGCTAAGTGTTCCGAGGCTCATTCTCTCCCCCGGTCCTCACCAGCCGCCATTTTGGTTTGGCAGCTCCTGCCTGAATAAGATAAACGAGTTGGGATCCAGTTGGAATAGCTTCATCCTAATGAGAGAGAAGATTATCTTAGCCAACTGTAGTGAAATCGTGCTTGGGCTCCACTGGCCTGGGGAGTTGGCAGAAGGTGAGTCAGAGCGAGCACAGCGGCGGCCGGTGGGCCAGGAGGAAGTCATGTGGCCAGGAGCAGGGCAGAGGTGGATGGTTTCTTAACTGCAAAACTGAGAAGAAGCACACCACAACGCTATTCCAAAATAAAACTTACATGTTATGTGAATGGCTCATCAGAGAATACTATGTTCTTTGTTTTGCTGGTTTTAAATGTGGGAATACTTTTCAGTTGGGGCTGGGACCTGGGGCTGGCGACCCGGACAAAATTCTGCCTTCACAGCGTTCCCGTCGCACCGTGACCCCTGCAGCATTCCCTGAAGGCTTAGACATTACTGCTACCGTGGGCAGGGGACCACGCAAGACTAGATAACGTGGGGCTGTGCGCTGGAATTCCCCCGAAATCAGGGAAGGACAAAAACGGGCCCAAAAATAAATGTGTTCTTGGCCATAAGCTGCCGCTCAAGGCAGTTTCTTGTGGGAGGAAAGCAGAAACACCCCTTTTACGTGCCTTAATGGAGCCCCACAGGCGGGCTGGCGGGTCGGCAGTCACAACCGCACTTTCAAGTCTTTCCTTCCTGCAGAATTGCTGGGTATTGTCAACATTTTCACAATGAAAGATACCTGGCTTACTCAAAAGATTCTTCACATTGCTTTCTCTGGGAAAAGCACTCCTTGGTGTACATGGTTTGTACCTCTGGAAGGAACCGACAGCACTGGCTTAGTTACTGCACAGGCAGGGCCAGGTGTCCGGTGGGTGGGACACTCCTGTGCCATTCTAGGGTACAGGCCCAACTGGGCGCGTCCACGGGGCCCGTCCACATGGCCCATGGGCTGACCCCATCAAGGACAATTCCTATGGTCCATGCCTGGAATGACTTCTGCTGCAGACAGTCCAAAGGCTTAATAAGAAGGGGCAAACAAAGGAGTCGACCAGAACAAGTGCAGGAGAGGATGTGCAGAAACAAGAACACTCATTCAGTGCTGGTGGGAAGTAAAATGGGGCAGCCGCTCTGGAAGACAGTTTGGCAGTTCAGAAAACTAAGTGTAGAATTACCACGTGACCCAGCATTCCCACTTCTAGTATATACCCAGAAGAACTGAAAGCAGGGACTCAAACAGATATTTGCACACCAATGTTCATAGAGACATTATTCAAAACAGCTAAGTGTGGAAGTAAATCAAGTATCCATCACTGAAGAATGGATAAACAAAAATATACACACAATGGAATGTTATTCAGCCTTAGAAAGGAATGAAGCTCTGATACATGCAACATGGATGAACCGTGAAGACACAGTGTTGAGCTGAAATATGCCAGACACAAAAGGACAAATACTGTATGACCTCACTGATATGAAATAATTAGAATAAGCAAATTCATAGAGTCAGAATCTAGAATTTAGGTGAGCAGGGGCAGAGTGGGGATAGGGAATGAAGAGCTAATGCTTAAATTATCCAGAGTTTCTGTTTGGGTTGATTGTGAAGTTTTGGTCCTGGATGGTGGTGATGGCAGCCTAACACTGTAAACGTGATTAGCAGCATGAATGACACACGTGAATGTGGTGGAAGAGGGAACTGTAAGTTGTCTATATGTCACCAGAATAAAAATCTGACAAAAACAGAGGACTGCACAGCGCAGACAATGGACGCTGTTGTAAACGATGGACTATAATTAAGAGCACAAACGTAAAAAAGCTCTCTTTATGAACTGTAACAAACGTACCACAGGAATGCGAGGTGTTAATGGTCGGGTGGTATGTGGGAACTCTGTATTTTATGCATGATTTTTCTGTAAACCTACAACTTCTTTACTAAAAGAAAATTAAAATAAAAAAAAAAGACCCACTTCGGAGGCCTTGTTAGGAGGTAGGAAGATGAGTCACGGAACAGTTCTCTGCGTTAAAGAACAGGTAACCAATAAGCAAATGAAAACAAATGGGCTGTGTTTCTCAGCTATCACGCTGGCAAGGATATTTTTAACATAATTCCAAAGGAGAGCCAAAACTATGAGGTGAAAGGTCACCGGGGACTGGGTAAAGGAACCGACCCCTTTCCCTTGCCTGCACCTCCCCACAGGTGGGGCGACCAGCCATCACGGGCCTCCGGAAGCGCCACAACAGGAGGCTCGAGGGCCACCCGGGAGGCCTTAGTGACCACAAGTCACACCCGAACCGGAGCAAGCCTCTCGGTCTAAGGGCCCAGTCACGGGAAATTAGAGGCTGAAGAAAGTCTAAAAGGATGCCACAAGAATTCAGCCAGCCCAATCCCGAATGTGAGCCATCCTACAGGACAAATGGCCTGGAAAATGATCACCTTGCTCCAGCAAATACCTGGCATGGAAACACAAGAGGCGGAGGTACAACCGTTTCCATTACAAGAGATTTAAGAGGCATATCAGCTGAGAACAATGAACTGCAAAAAAAGACATTTTTGAGACAATCAGCAAAAATTGAAGCTAGATGGGTTATTAGACAATATTAAGGAATTGTTGCCAATCTTTTGAGCACGGTAATGGTATTGTGCATGTGTTTTTAGGCTTTAATTGGTTATTTGTTGGAGATAAATACTGAAATACTTATGGGTGAAATGATACGATAGCTGGGATTTGTTTTAAAATGCTCCAGACATTTTGGGAGATCAGATGAAATAAAAAGAACAGAATGTGGGTAATTATTGAAGAGGGTGATGGGTACTGGGGGTTCATTATAACAGTCTCTCTACCTGCGTGTAGGTTTGAAATTTAAAAGACTTTTAAGGAAACTTCCCCTGGATTAGCAAAGGTGTGGCGAGAGGGCCTGCTTTAGGTAGGGCTTCCCTGTAGCAAAGGTGAGAGGAGGGCTCATGAGAAACTGATGGATCAGGGTGTGTTGCCAGCAAGGGCAGCGGGACCCAGACCTCAGGGAAGCCAAGGCAGGGGCCGCTACCCCACAACGGCCTCTGGAGGGTGACTGGCTCTTCCCTGCAGAACTCTGGAGGTGATCCAGGGGCTCCAGAGTTGCCTCAATCAGAAGGAAAGAAGATGGAGTCTTTACTTTAAAATTACAGGTATGGAGTACATACACATATGGCACTGGAAAAGTGCATTCAACAATTAATAGCTTTCTCTAGGTGAGGGAGTTATAGGAGATTTAAAATTGTTACCTTCATACTTTTGCATGTGTTTCTTTGGGGAAAAATAATGAAAGCTATTTGGTGTAGGACATTTTAATATAACTGTGGTGGTTTGAAGCTGTATGTACTCCAGAAAGACATATTCTCAAAGTACATCCATTCCTGTAGGTGTAGACCCATTCTAAGTAGGTCATTTTGATGCGGTGACTTCAGTTAAGGTGTGATCCCCCTTATTCAGGATGGGACTTAATCCTATTACTGGCGTCCTTTATAAATGGAATGAATGTATGTAGAGAGAGGGCCAAGGAAGCAAGAAGCTGAAATCAACGAAATCCGGAAGAGAAGGGAGAGACCAGCAGA
>PVKH010015402.1:0-16143 GCA_004027955.1 Chaetophractus vellerosus | reverse complement strand
CCAGTGGATAGGGCGCCGGCATACCACATGAGAGGCCCCAGGTCAGTTTCCGGGGACCTCTCCTAGCGGGCAGACCGCCTTGAGAAGGGCAAGCCGCCATGGGTGGGCCAAAGCCGCCGTGGGCAGGGCAAAAAACTGCCACGGACAGGGCAAAGCTGTCACGGGCAGGGCAGGTCGCCCGCGAATGGAGCGCAGCCAGCCACCCGCGAACTGAAGCAAAGCCGGCCGTGAACGGAAGCAGAAGCCGCCCACAAGCGGGGAAAGCTGCGCCTGCACAGTGACCAGCCTCGGTGCGTCACCGCAATGGGGGGAGGGGAGATATGTAATAAAATAAAATAAATCTTTAAAAACAAAAAACAAAAAAACACACAAAATATTGCTAAGAGAAACTGAATAAGACTTAAGTAAAAGGAAGGACATTCCGTGTTCATGGTTTGGAAGACTAAATATTACGATGTCAATTCTACCCAAATTGATTTACAGATTCAGTGCAATCCCAATAAAAATCCTTTTTGCAGAAATGAAAAAGCCAATAATCAAAATTTATTTGGAAGGGTTAGGGGCTTTGAATAGCCAAAAATGTCTTTAAAAAAGAAGAATGAATTTGGAGGACTCTGAATTCCTGACTTTAAAGCATATTACTTAGCTACAGTGAAAAAAACAGCATGGAGATGGCATAAAGACAGACAGATTGATGAATGGAACCCAATTCACAACTCAGAAATAGACCCTCACATCTACTATCAAGTGATTTTTAACAAGACTGTCAAGCCTACCTAGCTGGGCCAGAACAGTCTATTCAACAACTGGTACTGGGAGAACTGTATAGCCATATCCAAACGAAGGAGGACCTGTATATCACACTTTATACAAAAATTAACTCAAAATGGATCAAGACCTAAATATAAAAGTGACGACCATAAAACTCCTAGAAGAAAGTGTAAGAAAATGTCTTCAAGATCTTGTGGTAGACAGTAGTTTCTTATACCTTATACCCAAAGCATGAGCAACAAAAGAAAAAATAGATAAATGGGACCTCAAAATTAAACACTTTTGTACCTCAAAGGACTTAGTCAACACGTGAAAGGCGGCCAACTCAATGGGAGAAAATAATTGGCAATCACATATCCAATAAGGGCTTATATCCATGATATATAGAGGTCATACAATTCAACAATAAAAAGAAAAAGTATCCAATTAAAAAATGGGCAAAAGATGTAAACTTTATCCATGCTTATTGGCAATGTTCCAAAATGTGTTCAGCAATTGCAATGACTGTACTTCACTAATGAAGGATGTTGTTAATGTGGGAAAATGCAGGAGGTGTGGGGAGCAGGGCATATCGGAATCCCCTATATTTTTTATGTGACATTTTTGTAATCTAAGTAACTTTAAAAATATATGAAAAGTTTTAAAAAATTTAAAAATGGGCAAAAAACCCGAAAAGACAACTGTCCATAGAAGAAATACAAATGGCTAAGAAACACATGAAAATATGTTCAATATCACTAGCAAATAGGGAAATGCAAATCAAAACTACAGTAAGATATCATTTCACACCTATTAGATGGGCCGCTATTAAAAAGTCGGAAAACTGTAAATGTTGGAGAGGATGTGGAGAGATAGGAATCCTCATTCACTGTTGGTGGGAATGTAGAATGGTAGAGCCACTGTGAAGGACTGTGGTCATATGCTTCAACACTTCATTTCTTCTTATAGCTGAATAATATTCCATCATATGAATATTTTGTTTATCCACTGATCAGTTGTTGGATACTTAGGTTGTTTCCATCTTTTGGCAATTGTGAATAATGCCACTATGAACATCAATGTACAAATGTCTGTTTGTATCCCTGATTTCAGTTCTTCTGAGTGTATACCTAGAAGTGGGATATATACCTAGTTGCCAGATCACATGACAGGTCTATAGTTAGTTCCCTGAGGAACTGCTAAACTGTCTTCCACAGCAGCTACACCATTCTACATTCCCACCTGAAGTGTTCCTATTTCTCCATATCCTCCCCAGAACTTGAAATTTTCTCATTTATTTTATTTTTTTCTTAAGTGGTAGACATTCTAGTAAGTATGAAATGGTACCTCATTCTAATTTTGATTTACAATTTCCTAATAGCTAGTGATGTTGAACATCTTTTCATGTGCATTTTGGGCATTTTTAGTTCATCTTTGGAAAAATGTCTATTCAAGTCTTTTGCCTATTTTTAAACTGTTTTTTTTTTGTCTCTTTATTGTTGAGTTGTAGGATCTCTTTATCAGATATGTGGTTTCCAAATATTTTCTTCCCTTGAGTGGTCTGCCTTTTCACCTTGTTGACAAAGTCCTTTGAAGCACAAAATCATTCAATTTCAAGGAGATCACACTTATTTATTTTTCCTTTCATTGCTCTTGCTTTGGGTTTAAGGTCTCAGAAAACACCACCTACTGCAAGATCTTGAAGATTTTTCCCTACATTTTTTAAAGAGTTTTATGGTCTTGGCTATTATATTTAGATCTTTAATCCATTTCAATTAATTTAATTTTTGTATAAGCTATGAGATAGGGATTCTCTCTCATTTTTTTTAGATATAGGTATCCAGTTTCCCCAGCACTATTTGTTGAAGAGACTGTTCTGCCCCAGTTGGGTGGACCTAGCAGCCTTGTCAAAAATCAATTGTCCTGAGATATGAGAATCTGTTTCTCAACTCTCAATTTGATTCCATATCACTATGTCTATTGTTACACCAGTACCATGCTGTTTTAACCACTGGAATTTTGCAATATTATGTAAATTTTTAAAAGTATAATTTAAATGACGAAAGTTTCCGGATCGCATGTCCTTATATTCTTGTTCTATCCAAGGTTTCCTTTCTACAAGGGATTTTTTGCCCTATTGAAAACGTTCATTTTCTTCCTTTGCTGCTGTCAGTCTCCATTCTTCCTTAAATCTCAAAATTAGTGATTAATAAATGTTGAGGATGATAGGGAGTCAATGGTTCTGAGCATACTTCTGGCCAATATTTAGAAAGAGACTGAGGAGGGATTTCCCAGATAATTCTTTTTGAAGATTCTAATGAATATGCGTCATATTTCCTAGCTGAATATTCCCTAGGACCAAGTCTTCTCTATTTCATCTTCTGTCTTTTATGCTGTATAAGAAATCTCACCAACTCTAATGGTTTCAAGTAATACTTACAAATAGATGAACTCTAAGAACTCTAACTTTTTCCCTAGCTATGACCTTATTAAACATCTATCATTTAACTCTTAATTATGGAAAGGAAATTGCCGATTGAAAAATCTACATTGGTGTGCTCAAAACAAAATTATCTTCACACTAACAATTCCTGCTAAAGAGATTTATGTGTGGTACAGAAAATTTATGATGGGCTATCCACTCAGTCTGCAAACAATTGCATGAATTTAAGACACTTTCGGTCTGCAAGGTCTGAATCAACAGGCCATCACTATGTTGATCAAGTATATGATACCTTTGACATGAACAAAATAAGACCTTTTACTTTTCATTTGGTTGTGGTTTGGCATTTTTTCCCTGTAAAATAGCCTGAGGTAAAACATGAAACACTGAATGGGGAGGTCTTCAGAGAACCCACAGCTTGCAGGGAAGTAAATCATTAAATACATTTGGCACTGATGGCATGAAAATAATTGGGAACTAGCCTCTCAGGCCTTGGAAATGTTCTGCATGTAGGGAGTTCTTTTAAAAACAAATTAAATCTCAGCATGGAATTCTAATGCTATCATTTAAATAAATCTGATAAGAGCAGATTGATTTACAAAAACTGTTTTCAAAGTATTTAATGCATTGGTGACATTTTATAGGAAAGCAAATTACAGGAAACTGCTTTTAAAAGTGTGATTGTGTCTAGATTGGCAGAGAGAATCAATACAAATCTGTCAACATGTTTTCTGTACTCAACTAAAAAGTTGGAATGCTTCATAATACTTTTTTTTTATATTTGACCAACTTAGTTTTGGGGAAACCAAAACAATTTACAGTTTTAAATTCAGATAAATGTTATTTTCCAAAGATTGTTATTTATCTATTGTTTTGAATTTACTTTTTCTTTAGGAGATGCAGTACATTTAATTTCATTTCTTGAAAAAAAAAACTATAAAGATGAGAGGAGAAAAGGGGACATAATACGACAAAGAGTAACCTGAAATATGAGATTCAAGTTCTGTCTGCTTTTTTCTTGTGTTATTTACCTTATTTTTTGTTTAGATCATTTGGATATTTCTGAATGTGCAAACACTGACCAGAAGGAAAGGAAAGCATGAAATACTACAGATAGAAAATAGATGACTTTAGAAAACTGTGTAAGAAATTGTATAAGAGAAAGAAAGAGTAATTAATTAAATAGAATTACAAACAACTAGCTGTCCATTAGAATATATGGCATTTAGCACAGCCCTTTAAACCCTTTTCCAAAGCCAAAAAGCATTTGGCTTTCCTGGATCTTGGGAAAATTGAACCTGCAAAAAA
Organism: Chaetophractus vellerosus; assembly: GCA_004027955.1. NCBI lineage: Eukaryota > Metazoa > Chordata > Mammalia > Cingulata > Chlamyphoridae > Chaetophractus > Chaetophractus vellerosus. The sequence goes on along the minus strand of PVKH010015402.1, from coordinate 11,642 downwards.
GTAACAGCTATTTTTAATCCCCTTAGCAACGTAGGGAAAAGATTTCTATTAGGGCATTATAGTAATTTGTTCTTTGTTATCAAACATGAATTAAGAACTGTCTAGCATCAGTTGTTCAGAATCCTTGCAGGTTTACTCTTTCTATGGAGTTCTTCTGCAATTTCTTTTTAACTATTCTGGATGGAAATCATTCAAAAATGCATTTCATAGTTTCCTGCCTCCTTAAAGTACCAGTAAAACATTTTCTTGAAATATCAAAGTCATTATAAACATCAATTGTAGCATTTTATCAAATACAATGAGACACCCATGACCCATTGGAGTTGCTGGGGCTGTTTTCTAATGTTAAAAACCCTGAAAATATGTACTTTTGTAGTTGTGTTTACTTTCAATTGTTTTTCTTTTCCTTACCCTGCTATCAAACTCACATTTCACAGATTTCTAATATTATAATACTAATAATCTTTCAATCTCTTTTCAATCAGCCATTTCTAACCTGGTTTTGACTTGTGCTCGTTAACCAAGCCTCTTAGAACAGTGCCTAAAGTAAAAGTAAATAGATCCTGAAATTTATTGTATAAAATTTATAGCAATTCCTTTGGCTAGTCACATGCCTGTGTTGGCTTCTCTTTGGCACTCAAAAACAACAGTTGACACTTTGTGAGTGCTTCTTGGGCCTGACACTACTCTAGGCACATTTTGTATATTAACACATCCAATCATCACAGTGATAATAGAACCTATTTAAGGTTGTGCAGGTCATGATGAGTGCAATTCTCAGACCTCCTGGGAACATAATTGACAAAATCCAACCTTGTGTTTGCTCTGAGCACACAGTGCCAAGACTTGAACTCCCTATAATAGAAATATTAAGGTAGATCCATTCCTAAGAGTTCGGTAACTCCTTTGTCAGCTGGGTTTAGCTCAAGGATTCCCTGGAGGATTTACCTAATATTCCTTATATTGCAGAAAGGTCTAGGACACTTTCACCCAACCTTTTCCCTCTGACCTTGCATCTGGTCTGACAGCATCCCTGATTCCCTTTGTAATTCCAACTTCACAGTCATTTCTCCAAATAAAATCCTTGCACTTGGATTAATAGGTTTAATATCTTGTTAATAAGAACCACAGAAAAGAGATCAGAGAAATCGTAAGATTACAACAAAATCAACCAGAAAAAATTTCCCAGAGAAAAAAGACACTAGTCTCACTTACAGGTGCCCTGCACAATGACCAGAAAGAGATCAACATAGGCACATTCTGAGGAATTTTATTACAGCGGGTAAATTTTCAAGAATGGAACAATAATAGGAAACATACCAAAGAATGGGAATAAGAATGGCATTGAGCTTGTTAGGAGCTATGCTGGAAGCTATAAAGTAAATGGAGCAATGATTCCAAAATTCTGAGGAAAATAGTACCAAGCTAAATAAAAGGTGAGGAAAGAATAAAGACATGTAAGGACTAAAAAAATGTACTTAACTCATATTTATCTTAGGAAAATACTTGTGATGGTTTGAAGCTGCATGGACCCCAGAGAGGTATGTTCTTAAAGTTAATCCATTCCTGTGGTTGTAGACTCATTGTAAGCAGGATCTTTTGGCAAGTAGGATCTTAAGATGTGGTCCACCTCATTCGTGGTGGGTCTTAATCCCCATACTGGAGTCCTTTATAAACAGAGATCTAAAAAACCATAGACACAGAAAAAGCTGCAACGACAAAGAGAAGCCAAAGATGGAGCAGCCCTAAGCAGAACTAGCCACAGGCCTAGAGGAAAGGAAAAAGATGAATGGGCTGCCGTTATGCCCTGCCATGTGCTTGATTGCCCACAGCTCTGCTTTGAGAGAAAGCGTATTTAGATGACACCCCCATGTGCCAAATCACCCACAGATGTAACTTGGTGAGAAAACATCTCTTGATGATGTCTTAATTTGGACATAAAGTAGGTAGGCATGGCTCATGTCTCTCATAAAAAAAAAAAAACACAGAAAGTGCCAAAAGCTTTCCAAGGTACCTACTTTAGGGGTCAGCAACCAGGACAGTGCTGCACAATTCCCAGGAGAGTGAGGGAGAGAGAGGAAGAACACAGAACAACAAACCTAAGTAACCAAACCCCCATGGCAGCCGGGAACCGCTCCTCTCCCCCACTCCCAAGATATTAAACTGGGATAAAACACCTGGCTCACTGCAGCTGACAGAGTGGAACAGACATCTTCCTCCCCGTCAGCTGTTATTAGGGAAAAGGGAAGGGAGATGGGGGGCTTTTGATTTGAATTACTCAAAGCCAGCATTAGTGATTTTGAGGACAGAACATCTAAACTGGAGAGGACAGGTGAACAGAAAGAGAAAAGAATGGAAAAAATGTAACAAGGTCTCAGCTAAATGAATTACAACACAAAACGCAAAACACAAAACGAATGTATTATTGATGTCCCAGAAGGAGAAGAGAATAGAAAAGAAGCAGAAAAAGAATATTTTGAGGAAATAATGACTGAAAAATTCCCAACCCTTATAAAAGACATAAATATCCAAGAAGGACAACACACCACAAACAAAATGAACCCGAATGGACCTATTCCGAGATACCTACTATTCAGAATGACAATATCAGAAATAAAGAGAGGATTCTGAAAGCAGTGAGAGAAAAGCAAAGTATCACATAAAAGGGAACCTCAGTAAGATTAAATGCCGACCTCTCAACAGAAACCACGGAGGCGAGAAGAAAGTGGTATGATGTATTTATGGTACTGAAAGAGAAAAATTGAAAGCCAAGAATTCTGTATCTGGCAAAGATGTTCTTCAAAAATGAGGGTGAGTTCAAAGACTTCACAGACAAACAAAAACTGATAGAATATGTTACCAGAAGACCAGATTTGCCAGAGATACTAAAGGGAGTGCTGCAGCCTGAAGGGAAAAAACAAGGGCAAGAAATTCAGAAAAGAGTTTAGAAATGAAGATTATTCAGAAAGGTAAACTAAAGGATAAGAAGACAGACAATAGAATAATATGACAACAGAGAGCTGAAGAACAAATGGATGAAGCAATTCAAAGTTATCAAGTAGCCCTTCACATCTATCCAGTGAATCCTGAAATATGGAAAGAAGACCTTTCTTGGGCAAGAACAGCAGCAGAAAGTGGCACAAAGGATTAAAAAGAGTGAATCAACACCACAAGTAACAGATTTCTCACCGAAGTGAATTCCTGACTGTGACTTTGAAAGTGATGAGGTCATTGCTGTTTGTGCAGCAATTGCTGAGAAACCGAAGACAGCTTCAACAAACAAAACAATGGTTATTGTGTCTGCTTCTGGGACTCTAGAGACTGTAACTGAGAAGGAAGGTGGTTCTCCAATACCAGATGACTCTGTTTTTACCAAAGCCTGATGAAGGAAAATGCATAGCATGAATTATTTGAATCTGTCTTTTTTGATTATCATTTAAAGTTTTAGACATAGGGACCTTTATTCTGGAGTAAAAGGGCAAACTACTGTTTGTAAGATAAGGTTTTCAGATGAAGCATATAAATCTAAATGGTAGCATTATTGTATAGTGTTTTGACTATGCGTTGATAAGTTATGGTATATACTTAAGATTAGAATTCTGAGCAAAATATTTTGATGTATGAATTTAATTTAGTCCAAATATATGGATGGATACATTTTAAAGACTCAACTTGAAAAGCAAATTCTTGATAGTAAAGACTTGGACAGTGTTATTAAAATGTTGACTCATTGACTTTTGTTTTATTATAAAGGAAATAAGTGATTGCTTTCTCTCCTAGAAATATACTGCTGTTACTATTCATTCTGTTTTCATTGCTTTTGTAGAGTAAGTTTGTCTCAAGGCTTAAATGTTTTTAATATTCAGCTTGATTCAAAGTTGTAGTTTTGTTATATGTGGAATCTTTGAAAGTTCAGCCAAAAATGCATGCAAATATGAACATTCTGAAGTTTCTTTTAATTCTGATTTGTGCTTAAGTTTTTGGCTTTAAAGAAGTTACAACAATGGTAGTTGCCTCCTTCGGTATTTCTTAGATGTGTGATAAATGCCACAATGATGGTTTTATTTTTTGGATTATTACTGTAGGTAGGTTAGTCTTTACTACAAGTGAGTCATTTTTTCAATGAGTGGATTTTATAGATACATCATAATATATTGCACTGCTACATTAAAAAATAGGAATGATGTGGGAGAGGGAGGGGAGTACATGGGAATCTCTCCTACTTTTGATGTAACTTTTCTATAATCTAAAACCTCTTTAAAAATAAAGTTTACTATATTTTTAAAAAAAAGATACATGAGGTACACTCTGGCAAAACTGAAGGGAGAAATAGACATCTCTACAGTAATAGTTGGAAACATTAATATGCAACTCTCAGCATTGGATCAAACATCTGGAAAGAGAATAAATAACAAAACAAAGAGCTTGAAAAATAAGTTAAATGAGCCAGACCTAATAGAGGATTATACCCCCAAACAACTTCTCAAGTACTCAGGGATCCTCCTCCAGGAGAGACCATATATTGGGTAACAAAACAGATCTCAGTAAAAGTAAAAAGGCAGAGAATATACAAAACACATTCTCTGATCATAACAGAATGAAGCTGGAAATCAATAACGGACAGAAACACCAAGACAATTCAGGAAATATCTTGAGATGAATGAAAATGAGAACTCAACATATCAAATCCTATAGGACACCACAAAGCAGGGGTTCTTAACCTTTTTTGTTCCACTGACCCCTTTGCCAGTCAGGTGGAAAACATGGATCCCTTACTAAGTCTACACTAAACTGTGTATTATTTCCTAAACATATCACACCCGCACCAACATGTCCCCACAAGAATAATGTTATTTTGAATTTCAATTCAAGCTCATGGACCCCTGCTTAAGAACAGGTGCCATAAACACAGTGCTGAAAGGGAAATTTATAGCCCTTAATGCTTACATTAAAAAACAAGAAAGAGCTAAAATTGAAGATCTAACTGCACACCTAGAGGAACTAGTAAAAGAACAGAAAACTAATCCCAAACCAGGCAAAAAGAAAGAAATAGTACAGAACAGAGCATAAATAAATGAAATCGAAGACAAAAAACTAATAGAATCAACAAAACCAAAAGTGGTTCTTTTAGAAGATCGACAAAATTTACAACCCCTTACCTAGACTGACAAAGAAAGTAAGAGAAAACATGCAAATAAATAAAATTGGAAATGAGAGAGGGGCATTATCACTGACCCCACAGAAATAAGAGAGACCATAAGAGGATACTATGAACAATTATATGCCAAAAAATTAGACAATGAACTGGAGACAAATTCCTAGAAACACATGAACAACCTACACTGACAATAGAAGAAATAGATGACCTCAACAAACTAATCACAAGAAAGGAAATTGAAACAGTCATCATATATCTTCCAAAGATGAAAAGCCCAGGACCAGAGATGGCTTCACAGGTAAATTCTACCAACCATTCAAAGATGATCTAATACCAGTCTTGCTCAAGCTCTTCCAAACAGTTAAACAGAAAAGATTGCTACCAACATCACACTAATACCAAAACCAGATAGAGATTCCAGGAGAAAAGAAAATTACAGATGAATATTTCTAATGAATATAGATGCAAAAATCCTTAATAAAATACTTGCATACTGAATCCAAAATCACTTGAAAAGAATTACACACCATGATCTAGTGGGTTTTATTCCAGGTATGCAAGGGTGGTTTAACATATGATAAATCATTTAGAGTAATAAACCACATTAATAAATTGAAGAAGACAAATCACATGATCCTCTCGATTGATGCAGAAAAGGCATTTGATAAAGTAGCCTTTCTTGAAAGAACACTTCAAAATATAGGAATAGAAGGAAGATTTCTCAACATATTAAAGTGCATATTTGAAAAACCTACAGCTAGCATTGTACTCAATGCTGAAAGACTGGAAGCTTTCCCACTGAGATCAGGAACAAGACAAGGATGCCCACTTTCACCATTTTTATTCAATGTTGTACTAGTACTGCTAGCTAGAGCAATTAGGCTAGATAAATAACTAAGGCACCCACATAGAAAAGGAAGAAGTAAAACTTTATTCCCTGATGAATGACCCTATATCTAGAAAATCCTGAAAAATCCACAACAAAGCAACTAAAAGTTTGGCAAAGTGGTGGGATACAAGATTAATATGCAAAAATCAATAGCGATTTTATACACTACTGATGAGCAATCTGAGAAGGAAATCAGAAAAAAATTCATTATTAATGGCAACTAAAAAAGTCAAATATTTAGAAATAAACTTAACCAAGGACATAAAGGACCTGTATTTATAAAACCACAAAACTAAAAGAAACCTAATAAATGGAAGGGCAATCCATGTTCAAGCCTGGAAGACTAAATATTGTTACAATGTCAATTCTACTCAAACTAATTTACAAATTCAATGCAATCCCAATAAAAATTTCAATAGGCTTTTTTGCAGAAGTGGAAAATCCAATATCAAAAATTTTTGGAAAGGTTAGGGGCTCAAAATAGCCAAAAATGTCTTTAAAAAGGACAAAGTTGGAGGATTCTCACATCCTGACTTTAAAGCATATTACTACTACAGTGGTAAAAAACAAAACAAAACAAAACAAAAAACCATGGTACTAGCATAAAGACAGGCAGATTGACAAATGGAACCAAATCAAGAACTCAGAAATAGACCCTCATATCTATGGTGAATTGATTTTTGACAAGGCTGTCAAACCTATCCAGCTGGGCCAGAAGATTCCGTTCAACAAATGGTGCTGGAAGAACTGTGTATACACATCCAAAAGAAAGAAAGACTCCTATCTCACACCTTATACAAAGAATTAAGTCAAAATAGATCAAGGACCTAAATATAAAAGTGATAACCATAAAATTTCTAGAAGAAAATATAGGAAAACATCTTCAAGATCTTGTGGTAGATGATAGCTTCTTAAACACTACAAACCATGAGTAACAAAAGAAAAAATAGGTAAATGTGACATCCTCAGATTAAACACTCTTGCACTTCAAAGGTCTTTGTCAAAAGGGTGAAAAGGCAGCTGACTCAACAGGAGAAAATATTTGGCAATCACATATCCGATAAGGGTTTAATACCCATGATATATAAAGATATACTACAACTCAACAATAAAAAGACAAACCACCCAATTAAGAAATAGGCAAAAGACTTAAATAGACAATTGTTCAAAGAAGAAATACAAGAAATACAAATGGTGAAAAAACATGATGAAATGTTCAACATCACTAACGATTAGGGAAACTCAAATCAAAACTACAGTGAGATATCTAGCCTCTATTAAAAAGTCGGAACACTACAAGTGTTGCAGAGCATGTGCAGTGCTAGGAGCGTTTATTCACTGTTGGTAGGAAGGTAGAATGGTGCAGCTGCTATGGAAATCTGTTTGGCAGTTCCTCAGGAAGTTAAATATAGATCTACCTTATGATCTGACAATCCCACTCCTAGGTATATACTCAGAAGAACTGAAAGCAGGGGCATTAATAGATGTTTGCACACCAATGTTCATAGCAGCTATTCACAGTTGCCAAAAGATGGAACCAACCCAGGTGCCTGCCAACCAGTAATGGACAAACATGTGGTGCATTCACATGATAGAGTATTATGCAGCTGTAAAAGGAAATGAAGTCACGAAGATATGACAACATGGATAAACCTGGAGTACACAAAAGGACAAATACTGTATGATTGTGTTATTATGAACTAAATATATTGTGCAAACTCATGGGGTTAATAATTAGAATTTAGGTCACCAAAACATAGAATGAAGATAGAGAATGGAAAGCTGAGGTTTAATCTGTGTAGAATTGGTAAAAAGGTTGTATGTAAATCTTTGGAAATGAATAGAAATGGTGAAAGCACATGATAGTGTTTGTAACTAGCAGAGAGATTATATGGGTATGACAGTGGTTGAAAGAGAAAGTCTAAGAACATGTATATTACTAGAAGGAAAATTAACAAATGTAACATGGGGCTGTATAACATAGTGAAACATCATGTGAAATATGAATGTGGGTGATATTGCAGACGTAAGACTGTTTTTACAAAATATAAATACAAGTGAACCAGAGAGACAGAAACAGAATAGCAATTATATGTGACAGGGGATGCATAGAATGATTGAGAAGTGATGAGTTTGTCTGGGTTTTTTTTGTTTATTATTATTATTATTGGAATAATGAAAATGCTCTAGTAATGATTGAAGTGATGAATATACAACAATGTGATTATACCAAATATCATTGATTGCACACTTTGGATGTATTTATGCTTTTTAAATATGTATCAATAAAATTGATGGCAAAAAATGCTGACATATTTCTTGTATATTGCATCGGCAGCCTTCAGCAAACTAAAACACTACTGCAGCAGGTTCTCTAGCAAAATAAGGCGATATATCCAAAAAGAGGGAGAGAGTGAACCCAACATAGGAAAATCGATAACAGCAGTCCCAGCATCATGTGGAAGGAAAGCCTAGAAAATCCAAATGAACTGCTAACCCAGACTGAAAAGGAAGCAAGGATTCTGGGAGGAAGATCTAAAAAAAAATCAGATGATATTGATAGATTATTTGTTATGTGTGAGCATTTTGAAAACAATATCAATTGATATTTAATCAAGCTGATGGAGCATTTGAAAAGAAAAAGGGAAACTATTGGGATTTTTAAATGAGACAACTTAATTTTATTATGAAAATTACCCATGTATGCAAAAGTAGAGAGAATAGTCTAATGAAGTTTCATATATTAGCCAATTTTAACAATTATCATAATTTGGCCATTTTTTTTCTTTCCTCTGTGCTACATCTTTTTCTGGAAATTTTTTTCACAGAAAAAGAACCTCAGACATTATGTCATTTCTCCTGAAAGTACTTCATTTCTTACTTAAATAAATATTTTAAATAATTTAGTTAAAAGGACACTTTAAAAGCATAAATGCCATGACACTTTCATACCTAACAAAAGTAACAATAATTCCTAATGACATCTAATACCAAGTCTACAGACAAATTTTACTGATTGTTTGGAAAAGTGGGTCATTGACTCTGTAGAATATCCTGCACTGTAGATTTGGCTGATTGTTTTCTTGGGGTGTTATTTAACTTACTTCATGTCACCTGTATTTAACAGTAAATGCTTGATCAGATTTAGGTTTTGTTTGGCAAAAATACTTCATAGGCACATAATTAATGTCTAGTTGTCTTACTTTTAGTGGATTTTCTTTTGGTGGGTCAGCCCAATAACAAAGACAATTACTAACTGCTTAAAAACAAGAAAGTCAATAAATTTGGTATACCAGTTGTTACACAGAAAACAAATTTATCACTATCATTAAAATGAAGCTGACTTTTGTTTTAACCTAAAATTGAGAGAGTATGAAGGAAAAACTGTGATGTGCTAATAAATGCTTAACAACATGTTTAACAACAGGTTCTCTGGTGGAGAAAAAAAGACCTGGTAACTTTTGCTGATTTCCATAGCATAAATACTCCCACCATGGCCAAATTAAGCTAGCAAACATTTAAAACTTGTCTCGTTTCCTGTCGTGAATGAAGAGCCTGTACCTGAGCTCTACTCAAGGAAATTTCACAAAATTGAACTTACTTCCACTTTGCTGACATCTAGGCAAATCAGAGTGCACATCAGCAGAGGAGCACCCCAGTACTGTCACTCACCCCTCATTCTTTGCACTCAAGCCCCCTCTTTTAGATCCTCAATTTGCTTTACTTCATGTCTCCTTCTGTCTTAAATGTAAGTGGTATATTAATACACCCTTGTGAAAAATTTAACCATGCAGACATAGGAAGAATAAAATGATTCATCTTCCCTTTGAATCCTACTTGCCTTCCCAGATCTGACACCTGGCACAGGGAGCACATATGGTAGATGTTGAACAAATATTTACTAAGTGAAGTAATAAAATAAAGGAAGTGACAATTTTAGTACTTACGCTTTTTAAAAATAAAATTTTATTGAAATTTTATTGAAGTATATCATTCATACATGAACATACGTAAGTGTATAGTAATAGTTGTGAATTTACAGAAGAAACATGCATATCATCATGCAGGGTTCCCACACATCACCCCACCACCAACACCTTGTATTGTTGTGAAACATTTCTTACAAACTATGAAAGAGCATCGTCAAAGTATTACTACTAAGTATAGCCCATATCTTACATTTGGTGTATTTTCCCCCAACCCACCTGATTATTAACACCCGGTATTAGTATCATACATTTGTTATAGTTCATGAAAGAATGTTCTCATATTTGCCCTGCTAACCACAGTCCATCTTCCACCACTGGATTTCCTGTGTTATACAGTCTCAAGCTTTGTACAATCCATTCAAAGTAGTACTCTCACTTTGATATATGTGCTTCTTTTGATTCCTTTCTCTCTCCTTCCCTCCTTTTTTCCCCCATATTTATATGAAAGAGGGCATTGTATCTTCTAAATTCTAACTTACTACCTAATTTTAAATTTTATTTTTATTTGTATAGCTAGTAAGAACTTCAGCTCACACACAGAGGCATTCAAAAACTGTTACTTTAGTTTTCTATAATGAAGCTAATTTATATCTTTAGCGTCCATTTTACTGGGGGTGGGGTGGGGTTCTCCATCCACTTTCCAGGGTTGTATCTAAACTCCTAGAGTACAGTATCAAGGTATTAGTGAAGCTTGGGGGAGGATCTGTACATGCTGGTATTTGTTGAGACACCATCTCTCCTCATCTCCTGGTCTACTCAGAAGGCAGTTTGTCCCTGCAGAGCGAAGCCTCCCATGTCAGTGTCTCTCTTAGCGACTTTACAATCCTAGGCTTGGGAGCTTCTTAAGCTGTCTCAGTCTGGCCTGGCCAAGTACTCTTTACAGACTTTTCTCCCAAGCCATGCTAGGGAGAGGGGAATTCGGTGATTTTCTACCACAGAAGTGAAGCACAAAATTTCCGCACTTACATCTGCCAAACCTCCCTTGGGGTTCCTACTATCCACCCCTCCAAATGATTCTTGGCCCTCACAAAGCAGTGCCCCATCCCCCCAAATGACTTGCAATTCTCTCTTCTTTCCTCTATTCCATACTTCCCCAGTGTGTGGAAACTTTGTCTAGTTTGAGAGAAACCAGGAGAAACTAGAGAAATTTCCACTAATTATGTATTCTTCCAAATCTTTTGTTTTTGGCATAAATTTTATGCTCTGAATCCTAAATGGCTTAAACTATTGAAACTTAAGAGTGAGGAATGATCCCTGAATTTCCACTTTACTGCTACAGTGGCTTATCTCACAGGCAATGAATGTCTTTACTGAATATGGGGAAGGTAGGGGATAGAAAGGATTACCAGGAGCCAGTTACATGATTAACACAACATATTATTATCCCACTGCTTTTGCAAATTTTTATTGAGCACCTGGAGTTATGGTGGAAGAAAAGAAGAAACAAAGATGAGTAGAAATTCATCACTGTACTCAAAGGAGCTTGCAATCTAGTGTGGCTATATATGTCCTCAAAAAATAAAAAGTAGTAAATAAAAAATCAAAGATCAAGAGAAGAGAAGCACTATACTAATTCTCTAGTCTCTAGGTTGCAAATGGGCCACTG
>PVKH010015401.1:0-16104 GCA_004027955.1 Chaetophractus vellerosus | reverse complement strand
TTGCAATGAATGTACCATACTAATAACAGAAGTTGTTATTGTGGGGAAAAGTGGGAGGTGTGGGGAGTGGGGCATATGGGACCCCTTATATTTTTTATGTAATATTTTATGTAATCTAAGTACCTTTTAGAAAAAATTAAAAATATATTAAAAGAAAAAAGGACATTACTGGGGCATATGGGAAAAAAAGATTTGAATATAGACTGTAAGCTTTAAATCAGTGTTAAATTTCTTGAACTTGATAACTGCAATTAGGATGGTTACATAAATGAATATCCTTGTTCTTAGGAAATGTACATGGAAGTGTTCAAGGAGCATGATGTATACAACCTACTTTCAAATACTTGAGAGAACGAGAGAGAGAGAGAGAGAGAGAGAGAGAGGGGGGTACAGCAAATGTGAAATATGACTAAATGTTAAAAATGGTGAATCTGGATATCTGGAGGGGAATTATGCAGGAGTTCTCTGTATAGGTTTTGTATTACTTCTGCAACTATCCTGTGAGTTTGAAAATAAAAATAAAAAATAAAGAAAGAAAACACAACCTAAAACCTATAGAAGGTCATGGCACACTTGTTGGCCCTTCCCCCATCTCCTCCTCTTAACTATGTAAGGCAGAACTGCAGGTGGGCCGTTAACATGGCTTTGGTAGGTTTGTTGAAAACTAGTTGGCCATAGAGGTGAAGGTTTCTTTCTGGACTCTCAATTCTGTTCCACTGATCGATGTGTCATATTTATGTCAATACCATGCTGTTCTGACCACTGCAGCTTTATAATATGTTTCACATGATCCTACATTTAGAAAATTCTGAAATGTCTACAACAAAGCTATTTTGAGCTAATAAGCTCAGCAAAGTGGCAAGGTGCAAGATGAACATGCAAAAATATGTCATGTTTTTGTATTGAAAAATCTGAGGAGGAAATCAGGGGGAAAATTCCATTTATAATAGCAATAAAAAGACTCAAATAACTAGGAATCAATTTAACCAAAGACGTACAGAACCTATATGCAGAAAACTACAAAACAATGCTAAAAGAAATCAATGAAGACCTAAACAAATGGAAAGACATTCCATGTTCAGGGATTGGAAGACTAAACACTGTGAAGATGTCAATCCTACCCAACCTGATTACAGATCAATGCAATACCAATCAAAATCCCAAAACCTACTTTACAAAAATACAAAAGGCAATTGTCAAATTCATTTGGAAGGGAAAGTGTACCCAAATAGCCAAAAGCATTCTAAAAAGAAAGAGAAATGTGGGAGTAATTCCACTGCCTGACCTTGAAACATATTACAAAGCTACAGTTGTCAAAACAGCATGGCACTGGCATAAATATAGACACATCCATCAGTGGAATAGAATTAAGAGTCCAGAAATAAACCCTTACCTCTACCACCAACTAGTTTTCAACAAACCTACCAGAGCCATGTTAATGGGACAAAAGAGTCTCTTCAACAAATGGTGCTGGGAAAACTGGATATCCATAACCAAACTAATGAAAAAGGACTCCTATCTCACTCCATACACAAGAATCAACTCAAAATGGATCAGAGACCTAAATATAAAAGACAGGATCATAAAACTACTAGAAGAAAATGTAGGGAAACATCTTAAAGACCTTGTGGTAGGGTGGTGGTTTCTTGGATCTTACACCCAAAGTACAAGCAACAAAAGGAAAATTTTGGGACCTCCTCAAAATTAAACACTTATTCACTATTGGTGGGAATGTAGAATGGTATAGCCACTGTGGAGGCCATTTAGCAGTTCCTAAAGAAGTTAAATATAGATTTGCCATGTGACCTGGCAATACCACTACTGAGTAGATACCTAGAAGAACTGAGAGCAGTGACACAAACAGACACCTGCACACCGATGTTCACAGTGGCGTTATTCACAACTGCCAAAAATTGGAAACAACCCAGGTGTCCATCAACCAATGAATGGATAAACTGTGGTAGTCACACAATGGAATATTATGCAGCTGTAAGAAGAAATGAAGTCATAAAGCATTAGACAACATGGATGAACCTGGTAGACATTATGTTGAGTGAAAGAAGCCATACATAAAAGGACAAATACTGTGTGATTGCACTACTGTGAACTAAATATATTGTGTAATCTCATGGAGTTAATAACTTGAATATGGGTCACCAGAAAACAGAATGAGGTTAGAGCTGGAAAGCTGAGGGTTAACTTGTACAGAATTGGTAAAAAGGTTGTTTGTTAATCTTTGGAAATGAACAGAAAAGGTGAAAGCCCAGCACAATGTTTCAAACTAGAAGTACTATTATTATGTGGGTGTGAAAGTGGTTTAAAGGGAAAGTCTAAGATCATGTACGTTACTAAAAAGAAAGCTAAAAAATGTAACGGGACTGTACAGTATAGCAAAACCACATGTGAAATATGAACAAGGGTAAAATTGCATATATAAGGCTATCTTTCTTCAAAACTGAACAAATGTATGTTAATACTACAAGATGTTAATATCAGACCAAAAAAAGAGAACATTATGCTAAGTGAAAGAAACCAGATACAAAGTACTACATATTGTATGATTCCTTTTATATAAAATGTAAATATAAATCAATTTATAAAAATGAAATTGGATTAGTGGTTATGTAGGGCTGGGCAAAGACTGCTAAGTGATATGGAGTTTTTCTTTTTGGAGTAATGAAATTGTTCTAAAATTTTTTGTGGTGATGAATGCACAACATTGTGATTATAGTAAAAGCCATTGCTTATACAGTTTGGATAGATTATATGGTATGTGAATATATTTCATTAAAACTGCTTAATAAACAAAATGATAATTGTGCAAAGAACAGCCAGAAATAGCAGCTATGTACAGCAGAGAAAACAGAGAGACTGAGGGATGAAGGTTTTTCTTTTTTTTTATGGTTATTATTGAAATAATGAAAATGCTTTAATAATGATTGAAGTGATGAATGTACAACTACGTGATTATACCAAGTATCACTGATTGTACACTTTGGGTGAACTGTATGCTTTATTAATACATATCAATAAAATTGATTTGTTTAAAAAATAAATAAATAAAATAAACTCCATTTAAATAAACATACCATTCATGCAAAAAAAAAAAAAAACAACAACCCCTGCTTAATAAATAAACGAGTAATTGTACAAGAATAGCCAGAAACAGCAGCTATGCACAGCAGAGGAAGCATAGAGAGATTGAGAACCAAAGAATTTTCTTGTGTTTTTTGTTTATTACTATTATTATTGAAACAATGAAATGTTCTAATAATGACTGAAGTGATGAATGCACAACTATGTGATTATACCAAATACCACTGATTGTACACTTTGGATGAATTGTATGCTTTATTAATATGTATCAATAAAATTGATCTGTTTATAAAAAAGAAGAAAGGTGCAGGAAAGTACATACACCATGCTATCATTTGTGTAAAACAAAAACAGAAGGAAGAATAGGTAGACCTTTGGTTTTATGTGCATGAAATATCTCTGGATCTTTTCAGTAAATATCCTTTTATATATTTTTTTGGAATTTCAAGCCATGTCAATGTGATGCCTATTACAAACTAAATATTTTAGAATTAGAAAAATAATTTGCTCTACCATCAATTCATTCTAGGTATACACACTTATGCTGAAAGGGTGTACTTCATAAAAATTGTTAGACACACAAAATCTTGGAAGCTGATAAGAGGCTTTCAAGATTACCTATAGAGTTCAACTGCCCGAATTTACAAATGAGAACAAATGAGATTTTAAAAGGTTAGCCATCTAATCCAAAGTCAAGTCTCTGAGAAACACTGTACCACAGAGCAGTGTTTCTCAAACTTTGCACAATGACATGTCAATTTCACAATTTCTGCCATAGCTGAATTATTATTTACTATATATTTTCCTTTAAAGCTACTTGGCTTTATTATTATTAGCTATAATATCCATAAAACTACAGTTTGACGTACTATTTTTTAATTTGAAATAGATTAAAAAAAAAAAAAAAAAAAACACCTTTACTCCACCCTCCCAGAAGTATTTCTCATGAATCTCAATTTGAGAAATACTTCTGGGGAGAGTGGGGCTGGCCATTGGGAAGCCAGGGGGAGGCTGGGACCCTCCAGCTTCCCTAGAGCCAGAGCCCTCCCCTCCCCTCCCCCTCTGCAGACCACCCTCCCCTTTCTGTACTCTCCCAATTGCCACCTTCTCTCCAGTCTCCAGCTGATTAGCTTTAGACTTTTCCTTTACTGTTTTTCTTTTGTAAATAAAAAGCACTGAGTTCAAAAAAAAAAAAAAAAAGAAATACTTCATATTGGAAAGAAAAATTGGGATGCAAGGAAACTTGGGTTTTCACCCCAGTCCTATACTAACTGCTGGTTATTACTGGGCAAGGTTTTTAAATCTCTCTTGAACTCAGTTTCCTCATCTGTAGGAGGACTGGCTAAATGTCAAAGAGCAAGTTTCCTGACCCCAGCCAGGGCTCCAGTGGTAGTCTACTGTTACTTAAGTCCAAGTGTGCTACTGTCAATTGTGTTTCCAGTATCCTTATCATATCTGCTAGAGTGATTTTAAACTTTAGTTATAAAATATAGCCATGTGTTATAAACTAGAGCACCCTTATGAGAAGTTGGTTGGAGAGGAAATTGGCACAATCTTTCTATACTAGTATTTGATGATTCCATATGTGCATAAATTTCACACTAGGGGATTTACTTGAAGGAAATAACTATAAGGGCCGGCTGGATAGCCCAGTGGATAGGGCGCCGGCATACCACATGGGAGGCCCCAGGTTCGGTTCCTGGGGACCTCTCCTAGCGGGCAGACCGCCTTGAGAATGGCAAGCTGCCATGGGTGGGCCAGAGCCGCCGTGGGCAAGGCAAAAAAAGCTGCCACGGACGGGCAGAGGTTCGCCACGGGCAGGGCAGGTCGCCCGCGAATAGAGCGCAGCCAGCCACCTGCGAGCTGAAAGCCAGCCGTGAACGGAAGCAGAAGCCGCCCACAAGAGGGGAAAGCCGCGCCTGCGCAGTGACCAGTCTCGGTGCGTCGCTGCAGCGGGGGGGAGGGGAGATATGTAATAAAATAAATAATAAAAAAGTAAAAATAAAAAAATAAAAAAGGAAATAACTAAAGATGCTACCAAATGTTTACGTACGAAGATAGTCATAAGAAAATGGTTACTATCAATGTCCAACAATAGGAAAACATTTAAATATATAATTGTGCAACCTTGATGAAATTAAAGATTATTTTTAAGATTGTTTAATGAAAATTAAGTGTGAGCATGCTCACAATAAGTGAGTAAAAGAATATAAGCAATCGTTTAGAATACAACAATTTTTCATATACATAATAAATGCAACAGAGAGGAAAAAAGAAAAAAATTAAGAAATTTTTATCTCTGGGTGGCAGAATTTGGAAAATCTTAATTTACTTTTTCTATATTCTCATGACGTATTTTTTTCCTTTATAATAAATATACTTTACTTCCACTACCAGAAAACACTAAGCAGTTATTTTTTAAAATAAAAGTTTATCTGATCCAATCTAAATTACAAATATTTATTGAGAATTTATTCTTAGTCCTGAGCTACATAACATGTGTAATAACAATCTCATGACATCTTCCCAACCACTGGTTTTTGTTTTCCTTGTTAAAGAACGGCCCAGATTCCAGGATTCCAGGAAGAACAGGTACCAGAAGAGAACCGAACCTCCCTCTCTGCATTCCTCTCTCTCTACATCTACCCTCCCTTTTTTAAAATAAATTAATTATTTATTACAGACATTGTAGATTTACAGAATAACCATACAGAAAATACAGAGTTTCCATATACTTCCTCCACCCCACCCCCATCTTGTGAAGCAGGCACAAGTTGACGGCAGGCATGTCATGAGCTGTTAAGAATAAACAAACAAACAACAACAAAAAGTTTCTTAATTTTATTTTTGTTAAAATGATTTGAGTTTTAACAAATTACCGTATCTTTGCCTCTTAGCTGAAGGTGTTCCCTAAGCATTCGGTTATGCCCCACTGCTTAGTTTAGTTTTCAGAGAATCCCTTAAAGTCTGCTTTACCTTGTCCTGCTTTGCATAATCTTGCCCCAAACTGCTACAGTACAGGAGACTGTTTAGTATTACCTAACGATTTCAATGTTACATCAAGAACATTAAGCAAGTTAGTCTAACAATTTACCCTTTTGAGAAAGTTTAACTACAAAACACTTTCTTATTGTTTAAGATCAATGTTAGAATATAAAGAAACAAAAGTAATAATAGACCAGAGATGCTAGGTAGTGAACCAAAGAACTCCAAGAGACAAACCAGAAATAATGGGTTGATTCTTTTTTTCATTTACATGTCAATATATTTTTTAAAAAGAACCTGCCTAAATGCCCACCAACAGCGGACTGGTTAAATAAAACAGTAGATTCAGCAAATAAGATACCTATACAAATATTAAAAAGAATGAAGCGAATTTCCATGTCTTCATGAGGAAAAGGTATCCCAGATAGAAGTGAAAACACACTGATGCAAAATATACAAGTATGATTACATATTATATAAAATAAAGGCTCTACATAAATATGTACATAATCATTTCTAGAAGGAAACACTTATTCCCCTTTGAGGAATAAGGTTGGGGCAGGGAAAGAAAAAGCGTTTTGCTTTTTATTCCACGTACTTCTGCCCTGTTTCTAATCCTGTTACCTTGTGCAGGCATTACTCCTATGATTTTTTATAAAAGTAATTTCAAAATATATTCTATTTTGGAAAATAAGTCAATACTTTTGAAGAAAAAAAACCTCAACGTATTAATTTACACACCATAAAGTTCACCCATTGTAAAGCGTAAAATTTGTTGGCTGCATTTTGGGCTGAGGTACAAGAATTTGTCATGAGAAACAAAACAATCTTTAAGAAAACCAAGTACAAGAACAATTTTCGCGTCTAAGAAATTTCTGGGGATATCAAAGATCAGAGCCAATTTTATGACTGCAACGAGGAGAAATAGTACTCGGCCTTCAGATTATGGGGGAAAAGGCGGAATTAAAAGATCCTATAAGCCTCAGCAACAACGAAAATGAGAAAAAAAAGAGTAAAAACTCTAGCAGGTCTAACGCCAGTTTTTCAGGTGCAAGGGGCAGGTGGAGAATAAACAACAGCTCCATGGACTCTCAGAAGCGGCTGCAACGGGCTCTGCCTCTCCAACAAAGCCAAGCGGTTCCTCGAATTCTCTGAACTTTGAGCATGTCTTAACTTCCCAATCCCTTCCTCCAATAACTCACTCTAAGCTGCCCCCCGGCGGCCGGAGGTTTCCGGGCGCAGTCGTCCAGAGCCCAAGATCGCTCCTGGAGGCGGCGGGAGGCAGATGCGCCCGCATCCCCAGCCCGCACGCCCCGACTGCGGCTCCTCCGCCCGCAAACCCCGACCAGGGCGGCTGGGCAGGGCCCGGCTCCCACCTGTGCCCCTCAGCATGTTGTCTCGGAGCAGGTCCCCGCTGGAGAGGTGCTTCAGCTCGAAGTGTTTGATGATGCGAGACGACACGGTGCCCTTGCCCGAGCCTGGGGCCCCCAAGATCACCGCGCGCAATAGTCGCGCGGACGCCCCCATGGTCGCAGAAAGAAGCCCGGCTGCGCGGACAAGGGGGCTTGGCGCGCGCGCTCACCGGCTCCGCGGTTCCGGGCCTGCGGGCGGGCAGCGCTGCGAGGAGGCGCGCCCGAGCCGAGGAGCAGGCGGCAGCACGGCGCCTAGGCGTTCCCGGAAGTGAGGCGCGGCCTTCGGGCCGCCCCGCCCGCTCAGGCGAGGCAGCGGTGCCCACCCCCTCTGCGACTGCGGCGCGTCGGCTCTCGAGTCCAACCCGGCAGCGCAGGCCGCTCCTCTAGGCTCCTCGGCGATCTCTGCAGGTCCTTGTCTCCGCTCAGATTTTCCCCCGCGCCTCCTGGTCCTCCCCGTCCGTGCCCGGCCCCGTCCTGCCAGTCCTAGCTGGACGGACCGCGCCCCGCCTCCCCCTCGGCAGCCTCTGCGTAATTCACCCCCCTGCTCCTCTCGGCCGCGCCCACCGCACTCGCTAAGCCCCTAGCCGCCGCCGCCTCCGGTCGCCAGACGCCGCCCAACACTCGCTCCCCACCCTTTGCCTCCCGCTCGTGCTCAGACCTGTCCTTCCAGTCCCAACCAGATGGACTGCGCCTCAGTTGGTGTCCCCTCGGGAACCAGTGCGCTCGCCCCCACCCGGCGCTCACACGCGCCCCTTCCCTCCGGGTTCCCTGCCCACCCGAGCCTTTCCATTTTCCTCTGCCACCCTGGGTCGCCGTGTGCCACCCTCCCTATCCCTCACCCCCAACCTCCCATACTCCGCCCTCTTTTGTATACAGTAGGCACTCAATAAATGAGAGACCTTTCCTCCCCCTCCCTCGCTTTCACGCTGGTTTTTAATGTAGTTTTATCTGTGAAGAATTACAAAGGGTGACAATGAGCTGAAAGGGCCTTCCTCCTCCTTTCACAGGAAGGGAAACCCAGTTCAAACTGAGTGAGGTGCTTTAAGTCACACATCTATTGCAGGGTGTCTTAACATCTCAGGGTCCAACTTCAGAATCAAAAGTAGCTGTTAGTTTTATCCTATGTTGCCAAAAGTTACTGGTTCTTTCTCAGGTCCATTATTTGCCTTCAGAAATGCATTCGTTCCATAAATATTTTTTTCATTGCCTACTCTGTGCCGGATGCTGTTCTAAGGAGGAGTCAGGGATATCGTTGTGAACAAGACAGTTTCTGCTCCTTAGAGTTTAAGGTCTAGTGACTGAAGCAGATCCTTATAAGGAAACACCTAAATGAGCAGTTTGAGATAGTGGAACGTGCTATGAACAAAACAGCTGTGGGAAAGTGCAGAGGACATCATTTGGGGTTGGGTGTTCAGAAAGACTTTGAAGAGCTGGCATTATACTCAGAATACTGAATTAGAAGATGGAAAGAGAGTGACATAGGCAAAGGGGAAAGCCCTAAACCTCAATGTTTAGCACGTTTCAGGAATAGAAACACTCGCAAACATTTGAGTACCAGTTTCATTGTAAAATGGACATGGAACGTTAGCATGAAGTTATTAAAATAATGTGTGTAAAGAATTTGGTACAATGCCAGCCACAGATGTTCAAGAAAGGTTATCCATTTATCATTATTGTTTCTTTGTGCTAGAATGCTATGCTAAGTCACAAAGAAGGCTCTGTGAAAATAAACATGCTACCATCCTATTCAGATGAAACTCCAGTGAGTTTTCCAAAACTGCTTTCATTTTCAGAGGAAATGGAAATTATTTCAGAGTGGGATAGTAAAGGAAGGCTTGCATAAGGAGTGAATCTGAGCTGGGTGAAAGGATGGGGAGATTTCAATAAGTAGACAGTGCTGTACACAGTAAGAGAATTAATCGCTCATACATATACATTACTAAGGAACAAAGAATGAAAATAAATGAATTAAACATTCAATTCATGTAGTTTGAAAAAGAATGCCAAAATAACCCCCAGGAAAGCAAAGGAAGGGATTTAAGTAAAAATAGAAACCATAAACGAAAGGATTAGAAAAGGTAAGAACTAAAACAAACAAAAGAATGAAAAAATCTGAACTAGTACAAGTTACGAAACACTGGAAAACCTGAAGGTATGTAATCTCTGAAGCTGGGAACATTTGAGGTTTCAGAAAGAAAACCTTGGGGAAAACTTGGCTTAGATGAAAATGCTCAAACATACCAACAATACATGGCTGACGAATCTTCCTGTCACTGGGGGTGGGGGGTGGAGGGTGGCGCAGGGGAGCTGAGTGTTGTGGTCACATCTCAACAGGCCCCACAAAAGGCCAACTATCTGCAGCTTTGCTAAATTTGTTTATTACAAGTATGTAACTGCCCAATTGGGGGAAAACTGACAACTCTGCCTTGCCCAGTCACTTCACCACACACAGGCATTTGTATGAGTCCATTCCTCACTGTCTAATTTGCCCCAAGGGTAAAGACACAGTCTTCAACTTAATACAGATTCTGATTTAACTTTCATCCAGCAAGGAGTGCCTAAGCTATATATGACCAAGCAGTTATGCAGATGAGAATGCAGATGAGCTCTAGAATATACAACTATAGGTGTGTTTCCAGGAAACGTGTGAGTGTGTACGTTGGCTCACACCGTGAGTTAGGTGAGAATAAGAGAAGATGGATGCCATGTATGAGAAGCCATGACTAGGATTAGCAGGTAAAGGAATCCCAAAAGAAGAAATCTGGAAAAGGGAGATTATAAAGAGAAAGAAGGTGGATCGGTTATCTATTGCTATAAAACACACACACACACACACACACACACACTCCAAACCTTAGTAGCTTAGAACAGCCTTAATTATTTTACACGATTGCGTGTGTTCTGCTGGTCATTCCCAGGCTCACTCATGTGGCTAGTTAGCAGCTCAGCGAGACAGGCTGGACTCAAACCGCTGGGCCTCTCTCACATCCTGGTGGTCTCAGGATTCCTAGAGAGTAGGCCCCAATGTGCAAGTACTTCTCAAGCCTCTTCTTGCCTCACATTTTTCTGATGTTCCATTGGCCAAAGCAAGTCACATGGCCAAGCCCAGTGTCAATGTGTGAGGGGACTACACCACCGTATACTGAGAGGTCAATTCCTTGGGGAACACTACTATAACAATCTACCACAGGAGGGCTCTGTATTAGTTATCTATTGCTGCATGACGACCCCAAAACTTAGCAGCTTAAAACAACAGTGGTTGTAATCTCACAGTTTCTGTGCATCAGGAATCTGGGCAGAGCTTAGCCTCTGGCTCAGGATCTCACACGAAACTGCAGTCAAGGTGTTGGCCAGAGCTCCAGTCTTCTCAAGGCGTGACTTGGGGAGGATCCACTTCCAAGCTCACTCATGTGGCTATTGGCAGATCCCAGGTCCTTGCTGGCTGTTGGATGGAGACATCATTTCCTATACTGAGCAAAGCAAATGAGATTCTTGCTTTCATAGAGCTTACATTCCAGTGGGGAGAGAATAAAGAAGCAAACACATAAATATATAAAATGACAGGGGTTTATGTGTGCCACGGAGAAAAATATATCAGGGAAAAGGGGAGATCAGGGTGAGAGTAGGAATGTTACTATTTTATATAGGCTAAAGGAAGGATTGTAAGATGTGCTGACATTTGAGACTTAAAGGAAATCTGGGAGAAGCCATAAAGATATTGGGGGAAAGAATGTTTGCGAGAGAGAGAGAGAACTGCAAAGGCCCTCAAGGAGTGTGCAAGGGTTGTGAAAGAACAGTAAGGAAGCCCATGTGCTTGACACAGAGCGAGCATGGAGGACAACAGCAGGAGAGCTCAGAAATGCACTGAGAGTCCTCATCTTCTAGGACCTTATGAGCCATTGTGGTGAAAGATATTTTCCTAAGATAGCCACAAGAACACCTCCGAGGCCACATGCTTTTCTTACAATATAGCTTTGACATTTATTCAATCAAGAGGTGGGGAATAGCCAAAAGCATTCTTAAAAAGAAGAGCGACATAGGAGGAATTTCACTGCCTGACCTTGAAACATATTACAAAGCTACAGTGGTCAAAACAGCATGGCACTGGCATAAAGATAGACATATCCATCAGTGGAATAGAATTAAGAGTCCAGAAATAAACCCTCACCTCTATGGTCAATTGGTTTTTGACTAACCTACCAAGTCCATGTTAATGGGACAAAACAGTCTCTTCAACAAATGGTGCTGGGACAGCTGGATATCTACAATCAAAAGAATGAAAGTGGACCCCTATCTCACTCCCTATACAAGAATCAACTCAAAATGGATCAGAGACCTAAATATAGAAGCCAAGACCATAAAACTACTAGAAGAAAATGTAGGGAAACATCTTAAAGACTTTGTGGTAGGGTGGTGGTTTCTTGGACCTTACACCCAAAGTACAAGCAACAAAAGAAAAAAATAAGGGAAATGGGACCTCCTCAAAATCAAACACTTTTGCATTTCATAGGACCATCAAAAAGGTGAAAAGGCAGCCAACTCAATTGGAGAAAATATTTAGAAATCACATATCTGATAAGGGTTTAATATCCATGAGATATAAAGAGATGTTACAATTCAACAATAAAAAGACAGATGTCCCAATTAAAAAATGGGCAAAAAACTTGAATAGACATTTGTCCAAAGATGAAATACAAATGGCAAAACAAAACATGAAAAAATGTTCAACATCACTAATGATTAAGGAAATGCAAATCAAAACTACAATGAGACATCATTTCACACCTATCAGAATGGCCACTATTAAAAAGAAGAAAACTACAAAAGTTGGAGAGGATGTGGAGAAATAGGAACAGTTATTCACTGTTGGTGGGAATGCAGAATGGTAAAGCCACAGGTGGAGGACTGTTTGGCAGTTCCTAAAGAAATTGAATATAGATTTGTCACATGACCCTGCAATACCACTACTGGGTATATACCAGAAGAACTGAGAGCAGTGACACAAATAGACATCTGCACACCGATGTTCACATGTTATTCACGACTGCCAGAAGTTGGAAACAACCCAGGTGTCCATCAACTGATGAATGGTTAAACAAACTGTGGTTTATTCCATGATGGGATATTATGTAGCCGTAAGAAGAAATGAAGTCATAAAGCATATGACAACATGGATGAACCTGGAGGACATTATGTTGAGTGAAGCAAACCAGACACAAAAGTACAAATACTGTATAATTGAGTTATTATGAACTAAATATATTGTCTAACATATTGTATGATTCCATTTATATAAAATGTAATTATAAATCAATTTATAAAGACAAAATGTGAGTAGTGGTTATGTAGGGCTAGGGAAGGCATGCTAAGGGGTGTGGGGTTCTTCTTTTTGGAGTAATGAAATAATTCTAAAATTTTTTGTGATGATGAATGCACAACATTGTGATTATACTAAAAGCCATTGATTATACACTTTAGGTAGATCGTATGGTATGTGAATATATCTCAATAAAACTGCTTAATAAATAAATAAATAATTGTGCAAGAAAAACCAGAAATAGCAGCTATGTACAGGAGAGGAAACAGAGATTGAGAGGTGAAGAATTTTTGTTTATCTGGTTTTTGTTTATTATTATTATTCGAATAATGAAAATGCTCTAATAATGATTGAAGTGATGAATGACAACTATGTGATTATACCAAATACCACTGATTGTACACTTTGGATGATCTGTATGCTTTATTAATATGTAGCAATAAAATTGATTTGTTAAAAAAAAAAAAAAGAGGTGTGGTCTGTATCCTTTCCCCCTTTAAACAGGCTATACTTTTGAAGCTCTTTTGGCCAGTTGAGATGGTGGAAGGGATACCACGTGACTTCCAAGGCAAGGACATAAAAACCTGCAGCTTTGCTGTGTTCACTGGAAGACTCATTCTGGAAGCTTTCAACTGCCACATAAGGAATCTGACTACTCTCAGGCTGCTGTGCTATGAGAAAGCCCACATGAGCCCACGTGGAGACACCACGTAGGGAAACCTGGAGACCACTTGTGGAGAGCAGTGCTTCTTCCCCTTGCTGTTCCAGCTGCAGCCACCTGACTGAACCGGCATGAAACCCCTTAAGCCAGAACCATCCAAATCAGCCTTTTCCAAATTCTGACCCACAGAAACCACGAGAGACTATAAAATGATTGCCGTTTTAAGCAATAAAAGCAAGAGATGATGGTGGTTTGGGCTTGTGTAGAAGTAGTACAGGTAATGAGAACTAGTTGGATTCTGAATATATATATATTCTTTTTCTGGAACAATTTCAAACATACAAAAAAGTTGCAAGTATAGTACAATGAACCTTTTACCTGAATCATTTGCAATACTTCATCACCCCTGAATACTTAAATGGGTATTTGCTACAAACTGTGACATTTTTGCATAATCACAATACAACTCTCAAAATCAGAAAAATAAAATCCATACATTAATAAATGTTCCAATAATTTCCTTTTATAGCAAAAGGATCCAGTTCAAAATCACACAATGCATTTAGTTGTCATGTCTCCTTACTCTCTTTCAATCTGGACAGTTACTTAGCCTTTCCTTGATTTTCATGACCTTGATCCTCTTGAAGATTCGTTTGCAGAACATCCCTCCATTTGGGGTGTCTGGTCGTTCCTCATGATTTTATTCAGGTTAGACATCTTTGGAACGAATTTTACAGAAGTGGAGCTGTGTTCTTCTTGTGTTCTATCAGGTGGCTTATGATTTCAATGTGTTGCATCACTGATGTTATTAACTTTGATCATCTGATTGAGGTCATGTGTTTCAGGCTTCTCTAAAGTTACTCTTTTTGCACTTATATTAATAAGTATTCTGTGAGAAATTACTGTGAGCCAGTAAATATCTCATACTTCATCAAACTTTAAATGTATTCATTTATTATTTATATCAGTATGAACTCATGGGTTCCTATTTTATTAAATGGGTTATAATCCATTGCTATCATTATTCATTCTGATGCTCAAAACATTTCATATTTGGTCAGTTGAATCTCCTTCAAGCTAGCACCTGTGTTCTTTTGACATATCTCCATTATTTTTGAGCACTTCTTTGCCTTCTGGCAATCAGCCATTTCTTCAAGGCACCCTGGTTCCTTTTAGTAGCAAATGGCATTTAGAAACCGAGGTTTGTGAGCGAAGTGTGCTCATTACTGTTGGTGTGTTACTGCTTTGAGGACTTCTCAGAGGACAGAGTTAAGGAATAAGTAAATATATGCATATATATTTGTTTACACACACATATTTACATCTACATTTATTTCTGTATCTAAGTATTATTGAAAACCATGACTTCACACTGATACCTCCAATTCTGATATAACATCACAGGATTGATTTCAATTTTCTCCCTCTTCATATTTGT
The DNA here is from genome assembly GCA_004027955.1 of Chaetophractus vellerosus. NCBI lineage: Eukaryota > Metazoa > Chordata > Mammalia > Cingulata > Chlamyphoridae > Chaetophractus > Chaetophractus vellerosus. The sequence goes on along the minus strand of PVKH010015401.1, from coordinate 1,195 downwards.
AAACCTCTCTCTTTCGATGAGAAAATGACACTGATGTCCTCCATGTGTTTACTTATATGATCGGTCACCCTGTATACAGCCAATGTTCCATCACCAATTGCCTACCCCTTCTCCATGCAGGTGCTCTTCTTACTCCACTTGGGTTCAGGACCGTGTGCTGGACCGTCCTCTCCCACCCCCAACATGTGTGCACCCTTCTCACCCTAATGTTGGCTCTGACATTCTATGCTGGGCCACCCCCAGCACCCACAACCTTCTCATCTATTTGGGGCTCTGACATCACACCCAGGCCGCTTACCTATGTGGATGTCCTCTTCACCCTGCTCAGCCCCAAACTCCTGCTTCCGGCTATACTATCTTCCCCACAGGGCTGTCTTCCTCCTCCCTCTTGGGCTCTAGCACTTCCTGCTGGACTGCCTTACCACAGAGGCCCTTTCCATGAATACATTTTGATTATAGAGCCATTAGGAGGTCATGATGGATTAGATGTGGAGAGTGGAGAGTTTTGTCCTGAGCTAATGGAAAAACAGAATTGTCATTAACTGAAATTGGGAAGACTGTAGGAGAAACAGATTTTGAGAGAATATTCAGGTTGTTTTTTTGTACAAGTTAAGTCTGAGATGTCTGTTGGACATTCAGGGGAAGAGCAAAGATGGCATTTATATGTACAAGCTTTTAGTTCATTGGAGATGTCTAGGCTGGAGATATAAATTTGGAAGTTGTCAGTATACTTACATTCATAAGACAGCATAAACTCAGAAAGTGAGTTTAGACAGAGTGGAGAAAAGGTCTAAATTCTAAGCTCTGGGGTTCTCCAACATTCAGAGGTTGGCGACTTGAGGAGGAACCAGTGAAAGGAAATTAGGAAGAAAACCAGGAGAGTGTGGTGTCATGCAAGTAAAGTGAAGAATGTGTTTCAAAAAAGAGGGAGTGCCTAAATGAGTCAAATTCTACTGATAGGTAGACCTAAGAGCTGACTGAAAACTGTCTCTAATTGTCAAAAAAATCCTACAAAACAGATAATTTTTCATTATAATTTATATATGAAAAATATGAGAATAGTTTTGTCCAAGGTCAGTTGCTGTTCAGCAGCTGAATTACTGGTTTAAAAAGTGCTGGCTGCGGGCCCGGCTAGATAGCTCAGTGGATAAAGAGCTCGCTGGGAAACCACATGGGAGGCCCTGGGTTCGGTTCC
>PVKH010015400.1:0-16101 GCA_004027955.1 Chaetophractus vellerosus | reverse complement strand
CAACCAAATTTATTCCTTCTTTGGTAATCCTTATTGCGATAAGTGTTTCTCAAACCAGAAAATTGGATGTTATCTTTGAGCCTTCCTTCTGCAGAAATACTCACATCCCTGATAATCAATCCTGTAGATTCTACCTCTTAAATATCTCAACATCACCTCCTTCTTATCATTGTCAGTGCCACTGCTTTGGTTAGTTACCATGTCTGTAACCTGGACTACTGTACAGCTTCCTAATTGGTCTCCCTGTGCCCATTACCGCTTACCTCCCATCCATTCCACACACTCTGATTATGATTATCTCCCTCAAACAAATTTTCTCATGTTACTTTTCTTCTCAAAGGCTTCCAGTTGCTCTCCCTTCTGTGAGATCTGCTCCCAGACTACTGTTGAAATCTAATCCACAAAATCCCTTCTTCATGATCTATGTTCTAATCATACTGAGATCTGTTATGTCCTCACCATCCCCATGATCTATTCTGCATTTAGTCATTAACTGTTGCAGTAATTTTGTGTTCACAGCCCCTTGTTTTGGCATGGGCAAATAACTGAACTCACCGCAAGCTCTCAGTGGAATATTAGAGCCTGGAAACCCAGCACAGCATAGGGCCCAAATGCATGAGTGGGTAGAGGCTGACCTGTTGTGCTGAAGGCACCTAGACCCATTATATGGACATATCCTCTCATAACTTACACAAAGTTTCATAGGCTATAATCCTATCAAAGGATTTTAGGGAAATCATATTCTGATTTTGAAGCCATATTGCATACAATATATAAAGTTTACACACACAAACACACACACATTACCCCACCCACACACCAAATTATTAATATCAGTATGGGAACAGCTCAGCATTTTTCCTAGCCTAACACACAATAAAAATAAATTAATCAACAAAATTTGAGCCTTACCCTCTGGACTTCTCAGAAGAATACTGACACCTGGAATATAAAATTAGTTGCACAGATCATTTGTTGTTTGGATTTTATTGATAATCTTTTTAATGCAGATATATCGCTAGAACTTGATTTAACTCATTAAATAGGTAAGAATTGTCAGTACCTGATCGATAACTCAAGTCCCATTAGTTTTAAATAAGTTTTAAACAGTTGCTTTAAAAATCCTGTTAAACGCAAGGGGATTTCTGAAAGAGGGCTTCTTGTCTAGAGGAAAGCTTTGGGACTGCTTCTCTGAATGATTGTTGACATGAAAGGGATCAGATTTTCATAGATGGTTGGGGAAACATCAGAGTTTCTTAGCATTTTTCCATTCAATGGTTTCTTTTTCTCTGCTTCCTTAAATATAAGGTCATTTTCATTAGTGGAAATTGAGTTACTTACAAAAGCAATTCAATCCTTCATTGTTATTCTCCAATGTGTCATTCAGGCAAATAATTTCCTTCAGGTGTCACAAAATAAGAGAAAATACTGTAAATTTGTAAATCTCGTAAAAAACAGTTATAAAAGTGGTTTCATTTGAAGCTAATTTTCTAGTTTAAAAAGTTGGCTAATGTTTTGTGTCTCTGTAATTGTTATTCTCTACAAATCTAAATGAATGCTTCTTAATTTTTCCATCGCATAGTATAAAAGGAAAATGACTTGTTATAAATCACACTTTGGACAGGAAACAAAGATTTTTATTGGTAAGATTCATTGTCATTGCACTAATCACTGGTGATGCCTGAAGAAACTCTTTTGTAGCCTTCTGAATATTCTTGCCAAAATTATCTTTGAATGTAATGTTACCCATGTATTCTGATTAAGACTGTGTGCATGAAACAAGTATTTCCAGCTGTATTTGGCCTCACATGGTTCTTATTACTCATTCATACAATAAAATGGGAGTGGGAGATATTTAAGAAAACTATGTTATGCAATAATTTTTCTTATCCTATAATCCATAATCCAGGTATTTTGAAAAGTGCAAGGGTCCTTTCAGGATTTTTAAAGTAGTGTTAAAACACTACTTAAGGGTTGTAGCCCAGTGGATAGGGCGCTGGTTCACCACATGGGAGGCCCTGGGTTCGGTTTCCGGGGGCCTCTCCGAGCGGGCAGACCGCCTTGAGGGGGCAAGCCACCGTGGGTGGGGCAGAGCCGCTGTGGGCAGGGCAAAAAGCCGCCACGGGCAGGGCAAGTCGCCCGTGAACAGAGCAGAGCCGCCTACGAGCGGGGCAAGCCGCCTGCATGGTGAGCTGACTCGGCGTGTTGCCGCAATGGGGGAAGACAGAGCAGACACAGAAGAATGCAAAAATGAACACAGAAAGAATAAGCAGAAAAGGGGGGGATATGTAACAACAACAACAACAAAAAAAACACTACTTAACACTACTTAAAAGGAGCTTAGAGTCTAGCCCTTCTTTCCAGGGTCATTTTCAAAGATGGCAATAAATAATCTTAAGGCTATTAATTAGGGCTTAATTGAGCAACAAAAATCAGAAATTGAAATTTAAAAATTATCCTTTACAATAGCATCATAGCCATAAAATAAATTAGAGATAAATTTTACAAAAAACGTGTAAGACCTGTACTTTGAAATCTATAAAACATTTCAAGAGAAACCGTGAGATTGACTCAATATTGTTCTCTCCAGATTCATCTATAGAGTCAATGCAATACTATTCTTAATTTCAGCACAATTTTTTGTGGAAATTGAAAAGCGGATTTTAAAATTCATGTGGAAATATAAGAGACCTAACATAGCCAAAACAATGTTGAAAACAAAGAGAAATGGTAGAAGAATAACTCTACCTGATTTTGAGACTTATTTTAAAGCTACAGTTACCAAGAGATATGGTATTGATTCCAAGATAGACAAATAAATCTATGGAACAGAATAAAGAGTCCATAAATAGGCTAACATATATATTGTCGATTGATTTTCAACAAAGGTTCAAAGGCATTTCAGTAAAGAAAGGACAAGTGGTGTTGAAACAATTGGATATCCATTCAGTTAAAAAGATAAACTTGACTCTATACCTTGTACCATATACAAAAGTTAACTTAAAATGGACCAAAGAGCTAAATATACAAGCAAGAGTATAAAAATTTTAGAAAAAAAATGGAAGATATATTTTTGAACTTGAGGTTTGCAAAGATTTCTTGGATACTATACCAAAACATGATCCATTAAAGAAAAATAAGTAGTAAAGTGGGCTTTATTAAAATTTCTGCTTTTTGAAAGACACTATTAAGAGAATGAAAAACCAAAGACTGGGAGAAAATATTTGCAAATTGCAATTCTGAAAAAGGAATTGATTCCCAAATGTATATAGAAGGAACTCTCAAATGTCAATGATAAGAAAACAACCCGGGACCAGCTGTAGCTCAATTGGTAGGGCACCGGTTTACCACATGGGAGGCCCCGGGTTCGGTTCCTGGGGCCTCCTTGAGCGGGCAGACCGCCTTGAGAAGGCAGGCCGCCATGGCAGGGCAGAGCCACTGCAGGCAGGGCAAGCCACCCACGAGCAGGCAAGGCCGCAGCGTGGTGAGCTGACTCGGCGGGTCACCGCAACGGGGGGAGACAAACAGACACAGAAGAACGCAAAAATGAACACAGCAAGAACAAGCAGAAAGGGGGAGATATATAATTTAAAAAAAGAAAGAAAGAAAGAAAACAACCCAATAAAAATTGGCAATTATTTTAACAAACATTGTCTAAATTTAAAATGATTGACCATACTAAATGTTGGAAAAATGTGGAGCAAGTGGAATTCGCATACACTGCTGATGGGAATGTTGGATAGTTAAAACCACTTTGGAAAACAGGTTGACAGTTTCTTTAAAAGGGAAACATAGTACCCACCATATGACCCAGTCTTTCCATTCCTAGGTATTTACATGAAATATGAAAGCTTATGTTCACACGAAGACGTGTACATGAATGTCCATAGCAGCTTTATTTGTAATAGCCCCCAATTGGAAACAACCCAGATAAGCATTATCAGAAGAATGTACAAACAAATTGTGGTATGTTCATACAATGAACTATTATTCAGCAATAAAAATGAATGATGCATTGATATATGCAAGAACATAGATGAATCTCAAAATAATTAAGCTGAATGAAAGAAGCCAGATTTTTTAAAGTACATACTGTATAATTCCATTTATATAAAATTTGAGAAAATGTCAGCTAATCTTTAGTGACCAAAAGCAGATCATTGGTTGTCTGGGAATGAGGGCTGCCAGGAGACAGTGCTTATAAAGGAATACAAGGAAACTTTGGGGGATGAGGCCTATGCTCACTAACTCGATTGTGGTGATAGTATCATGAGTGTCTACAAATGTCAAAAGTTTTCAAATTGTACACTTTAAATATGTAGAGTTTATTGTATGCCTTTATACCTCAACAAAGCCATTAAAATGTTTTAAAAGTCACTAAACAATTATATTGCTGTCCCCAATATAATCATGTATCAGTAAGAGAACTACTGACCCACCTTTGATTCATTACCCACCCTCACTTTTACCTTTTACACCCATGCTATTATCAGAGCATCTTCGAATAAAGTTACAGTTCTGCAACTTGCTTTACCCTAGTCACCAATCCCAGAACTTTCTAGGGCTTATTTGAGTAAGTAGATTTTAAAGGCTGTTAGTGCAATAAGCCATTGATAGTAGTAATCAAATTCTGCAAAGCATGGAGTTTTGAACAGATCAAGTCAGTTTCCTCAGAGCATGTCAGTAAGGAGAGGCTGAAAGGGCGTTGTTCTGGGAATCAATTTTGTACTGTGGTTCAGTACCTAGGCAGGATGGATACTGTGACTCCCAGCCTGGAAGACGGAGAACAGATAGAATTTACTACCAAAATAAGACAATTCCAAGATCAAGCAGACAATCAGCAATCAGGAGAAAGGATACGTGAAAGAGCACATCAGGTTTCAAAGCTGAAACAATTTGCCCTGATGTGGGGGTTCTCGGCATTTAGTCTTTGAGCACAAGCAACCTGGAGATGACAGGTGAAGACTTTTAACAGTGAACACATAGATAATACACAGGTGGAGAAAAAACACAATCCTCAAGCAGCCATTTCTGGTAATAAATTGGGCCACGGTTTCCCAAATGTTACTCATTCATACATACCTTTGTGATTTTCACCTTATTTTGCCCATGCCTTCTTCTAAAAGAAGTTTGTATTTCCAGGTTGATGAGGATATTCCCTACTTTTGGCCTTTTTTCCAAACAATAATATCATTGAGAATATGGATTTGAAATATTTGGTATTCTGGGTAACTCTGTTTTATAATCATTGGAGAAATAATATACAAATTTTTAAAATTACATAAGATGTTAATTCTTGTACTGTTGAGCAGCATCTGAATTAACAGCGGTTCTCATAGCTCATATAATGAAATGTAAGATAAATTATAAATTAAAAAATAGCTAAGCCAGCCTACCTATATGTAAATGGTACAAGATGGTACAAGACTTTAAATTTAAATAATATGCATTTTAATATGCATTCCCCTCTGAAATTTGTTTACTAACTCTTTAAGCAAAAATGTATTGATTACTGTGTAACACAGGAACAAAACAGATTTCCTGCCTTCCAAGGCATTTTGCTAAATATTGTTCCATATATTATTCCATTTATTTCTCACAACAGTCATCATAAGCCCCATTTTACATGTGAGAAGACTGAGGCTCAGTGAGGTTACGTAACTTGCACAAAATTAAAGTTAGTCAGCAGAGATGCTGGGATTCAAGCTCGTGTCTCTTTGTTCCTGTCATCCACTGTCCTTTTCAATACACCATACTACATCTCCATGCCACAGTGACCAGAGAAGGCAGAATGGGCATCATAAAATGACACATGTTTGTTTCATATTATTACTCTCTCCCTTTCCTACCCAAAATTGGTATAACAATGCATAGTAGAAAATCATATAGCTGCTTTTTTCTTATTTTCTCTTAGTTCTTTCTTTCCTGTGTTACTTGATACATCTATCCTCTTTCAGTCTCATTATTTAAACAATAGAGGCCCACTTGGCATAGAGTACAGGAAATACCTGTAGTTTTATCTTGGCTTCAGCCCTCGTTTTCCATTGCTAATCGAACATGATTTAAAAAGAAATGAACTCTTCCATCACCTCCTTTGTCCCTGTAAGCAGCTGTAAAACATTTTCTCAAAACTATCCTGCAGCTCCGATCTGTGGGTCTTAAGAGCTTTTTTTAAGGAGCTATGGCTGCCTTATGTTGTTCTATAATATTCCAGATTGTTTGAGCTTAGTGATGTCCTCCGCATCAGTGGATGACAGTTGCCTGCTACCCAGACGCCTGCCTGCCTCTCTCACTGTCTACTCAACAACATCTTTGCTGCAAACCTGCTCCTCATATGAAGAAACATGTCGCTTTGAAAGGAACATTTCCCACAAACATTCCATAAGAAGAATACAGGTTTTCTACCACCCACATCCATATGCACTTATTTCCCTTAGAAACAGGGATTTGCTACCCTGGAAAAATAGGCTTTTTTACTTTAAGGCTTTTAAATTTGTGTTACCAAACAAAAATAGTCAAGACTTGCAAAACAGCTAACTGAAGTTAATGGTTAAATTGATGAATTGAAAATCATAAATCATTTTTAAAAATATATGGGAGAAATGAATATTCTAGACCTGCCACAGAATAATGACGATTTAAGTTTATTGGAGGAAATTGGCTTTAGAACATTCCTACTATAAGCTGCTATTTTGTATCCCTCTGCTTTCCTACACATGTGCACATCTTCCTTCACGCACTACTATGAGGTAGCCCATGGTCTCCATGTCACTCGTGCACCTGACAAGAACTGAGGATATTAAGCCACTGTCATACTTCTGAGACTATGATATACCATATATATTTTTATCACTTTCTGTTTTTAACTGGCATTTTTATTCAAAAGAAGACCAGATAAATCATTCTGTCACTAGCCACAACAAATTCACTAATTTCCCACTTGTTAAAACAAAGTGAGAAGGGGGCTATAAATCCTACAATTTCTCCTTCTAGCAATGTGTAAATATCCTGAAAAATGCTGCTCAGCCAAATGGTTTTATTTAAAGTAGCAAGACTTAATGTGTTTCTGAGAAAGAGAAATGATTTTCAGGTAATTGATAATATAGTTCATATTTATAGTTTTTCCCTTCCTTTCAAGCTTCAGAGAGTGGGTTATGGATCTCTGGGTCTCTCCTAAGGATAGAGTTGGATAAACTTATTGGCAAATACCAAGGAAGAGGAGCTTCTACTGGCATTTTTATTTCTTTTCCAAATGCATTACCTTCCCTTCAAACCAGTTCCTCTGTAAAGAATACATTTATTTCCCTAGGCCCCAGGTTTGAAAGTGAAGGACAAAGTCTGCAACACCCTCTGTCACAGCGCTCTCTCCTCCATATTTGGACAACAAATTTTATTGACTTCTTTCACAGTATCTATCACATTCACCCCTTTCTCTCTTTTATCACTTTTTCCACTGTGATTCAAAATTTTTTTTATATATTTAGCTCAGACTACTGGATTTGCTTTCTTCTTTATCCTATCCCAATCCATTATAAACCTTACCACATGCCACACTAGGGCCAGGCAAGTGGACCCTGGCCTTGGACCTGAACTTTGGCAAGTTCCATGCTGGCCCTTCTCTCCTGTGCTTCTTTCTCAAAGGGAACGGAGTCTGGGGCGTCAGGGAGATGTGCCCACCTGGACAGCCTGCACAGCCCTTCTAGCCCATCCTTCAGGAACCTGAGACCCCTGCCTTCCTTGTGCTTCTAGGGCATGGGAGAGCTCTTCTCTGGGTCTTTCCTAGTAATAGTTGACCACACCAGTTGTATACTCATAGGTGTAGGAATGACTGTTTGCAACAGGTGGGAGAAGAAAGTACATAGTACCTGGATGTGTGGGTCACTCATGGCTTGGAAGAAAGCAGGAGATGGATGGCAGGTGATGTCCACAGCCACATATTCCTTTGTGGCCATGCTCCAAAGCTGGGCTTGAAACTCTGAGGAATACAAAAATTTGAATTTTATTTTCCAGATTTTTATGGAGGAATATTTGTCCAGGTAGAAGGATACTGCCTCCATTTACATTCTTGTCCCCGGTCATGCAAATGCTAGGGCAGGCTGTACCATGATGTGTCCATAAACATAAAGCTGTTTTGAGATATCACAGCTCTCTCCAAAAGCATTTAGTTACATCCTATTGCCAACCAAATGAACACCAAATTCATTATTTTTACGTTCAAGACACATGATCCACTACTCCACAATAAAAATCTGAACTTAGAAGTAATCTGGACTACAACATTAATTATCCCTCAGACTTGCATCATGTTTTTTTTCTGTCACCATGTAATTTAATGTAACATTTCATTTTGCCTGCCTGCTGCTTCATGCTACAACCAATTCCCACATCTAAGGTCCTGTTCATCCTTCCTAAAATAGTTTAAACAACTTCCCCTAACATTTTCCATGGCTGTCTAGCCAGAAGCAATCCTTATCCATTAAAGGTGGAGAGTATGTTCCATCTTTGAAAATAACAAAGTAAATACACTAAAAGATTTGTAAATATATGATGAATTACTCTGTCGGATATTTCAATGAAAAAAATTATTGTAAGGATGGGACTACAGGGTCACAAGTTTTTTCTTCTCTTTTTTCATCTCAAAGTATACTAATTTGGAAATCTAAGAAATAGAGGCAAGCACATTCAGGTTCTCTTACCATGTTTGGTAAGAGACTTCATTTGGTTGAGAAGTACAAGAGTAAGGTATACAAAAACTTAGGGTTCCCACTGAATTAACATCTATTTTTTAAAGCTTGTTATTTGATAAATTATTCAGTATTGTGGCAGTGTGATATAGTTATGAATTCCAAAAATAGATATTGGATTATGCTTGTAAACTGGTCTGTTCCTCTGGGCGTGATTAAATTATGACTGGGGCTTTGATTGGGCCATGTCAGTAGGATGTTGCCTCCCCGCCCCTTGGTGGGTGGGGACTCAAAGATAAAACTACATGGCAGAGCAGAGGAGTTAGTTGGAGTTTTGATGTTGGAGTTTTTTGAGTTGGAGTTCTGATGCTGAGTTTTAATGCTGGAGCCTGGGGAAATAAGCACACAGAGGAGCTTGGTCGTGAGGAAGGAGAGAAGGCCCCAGAAAAAGAGATGAGCTGTTTGCCTGATAGTCTACAGCTGGCCTTGTGGAGAAAAGCAAAGCCTGAGCCCGGAAAGAGACAAGCCCCAGGAAGAGAGGAACCCAGGAAGCCTGAACCCTGGCAGCTGTCGGCAGCCATCTTGCTCCAACATGTGGCCATAGACTTTGGTGAGGGAAGTAACTTAACGCTTTACGACCTGGTAACTGTAAGCTTCTACCCCAAATAAATACCCTTTATAAAAACCAATCAAATTCTGGTATTTTGCATTAGCACCCCTTTGGCTAACTAATACAAGTATTAAAAATAAATACTTGTTTTTTAATTTCTCCTACATTTTTTTCATTATTTGTTGTTAAAGACTTTAAACTAAGTTGCATTTATTTAAAGTCTCAAATATCTTTGAGAAAAGTCATAATAGCTTTAATATGGTGATATTGTAGATTGTGTGGTATACCACTGAGATCCTCCTTCAAGACTGGCTCGTTCCTGTCCAAATTGTTGATACATGTGAGCTTGCACCTGAGTCCTCTCCAGACATTTCCCTTGGTGAAAAGAAGTTACCTTGCTCAAGGTTATTCCCTCACCCTATATCCAGTGACTTATTGATACTGGGGAACCAAGTCTTGGTCTCCTTGCCTCTATTGGGACAACTATGCATGGCCATTCCTGCTCCGTAGCTCCTTGTAAGAGTGGCTGAGACCTCGGTTACAACTGCATCGTAACTCAACTTCTCCCTCTGCTCAATTCTGCTTCCTTCTCCCCTAACCGGTGGTGCTCCCGAGCAACCTCCCCAATATACCGTCTGCATGTAAATCTCAGGGTTTCAGAGTCAGGTTCTCAAGGAAGTCAACCTACAACTGGTGATGTTGACTTTGACATTTAATTAATCATAGAATTTGTATTGGATGGGAATTCAGAAGGTAATGTAGTATAATAATAATAGTAACAATAATAATAAATTATTGGGCATCAGAACCAGACATACCTGGGTTTGAATTCATGATCCATAATAGAATTGTTTCATTATTTTGAACTAGCTACTTAAGTCCTCTGACTCTCAATTTCATTATCACTGAAATTATAATTGTTACTGACAGTGCAGGATTAATATGAGTGTTCTTTGAGATATATAACACACCTAGAACATTATCTGGTTCTCTGCTTAGAGATATTATTAAATGTTAGTTTCTGTACATCTTTACCCACTTCCTACTACTTAGGTAAAAAGTCAAATTCCAATCTCTATCAGGGTTGGAATTACATATCATTTATTCCTTTGATTCATAAATTCATTCATTCAATACTCTGCAAATACCAGATATGTTCTAGGCATTTGGGACATATTAATAAAGAAACAAATTCTCTGCTTTTATGGAAGTTACATTCTGGAGTGGAGAGTGGGGAGAAAGAGAAGTTAGAAGGTGATGCAGGGGAGCAGATGAAGCTCAGTGGTTGAGCACCTACTTCCCATGCATGAGGTCCTGGGTTCAATTCCTGATACCTGCCCCGCCCCCCCAAAAAAAAGGTGATGAGGGCTGTAGATAAAATGGAGCAGGGTAAGGGCATAGAGTCAGGGAGTGGGGAGGATGTTAGAGTAGAAGGATGCATTCGCAATTTTAAGCAGGAAAGATAGGGTAGTCCTCACTGAGAAGGTGACACTTGAGCAAAGATCTGAAGAAGATAAAGGAGTGAGCCACAGATATCTGAAGGAAGAATGTCCCACATATTAATAATAGGATTTCACCAAATCTACTTCATATTGTTGATGAACCAACCACTTAGTGTCCTCTCCCATCTTTGAGCCTTGGAAGAAGTTGCCCATTTCACCTGTAAAGACCTTTGTTTAATAATCAGCTCTCTGGTAGAAAGGAAAAAAGCCCTGGTATATGCCAGCTTCTGTGGTGTAAATATTCCCATCATGGCCAGCCTACCAATGTGATGGCACTGAATGTGGAGTTGCGAAGAAATGCACATAATCGGCTCTTGCAAGCCGGTGTGAGGCAACTCCACCACAGGACTGCACTTTATTTACTCCTCATTGAGTATCACCTATTTGAAGTTCTCTCCACCCTTTAGCTTTCATCTCATGGTGGGTTTGATACCCTTCTTCAGCCCTCCAAAAGCAGGCTATATTCTCACCTCTATTATAGCGCTTTCGTAATCTGTCTACAAAACCATAACTATTTCTCCAAAAGACTTACCCACTTTAGGGCAATTATCATTTTTGCCTTAGTGAGGCTTAGCAAAGTCCCTGACACATGGTAGAAACATACAGTATGTTTTCTCAAATCACCAGTTTTGGTAAGTTGGTGTTATTGTTTCTTTTAAAAATTTACTTCTAATACTTGATGATATTAAAGAATCAGTTAATTGCTTTAGAGCGATGATGATATTGTGGTTATGGCATTTAAAAGCACCTTTATCTTTTTAAAGATATATATAAAATTATTTGCAGATAAAATTACATGGAATCTGGACTTGCTTCAGAATAACGAGAGATAGGTACATTGTCTTTCATTCTATTTTTCTCTCTATTTTTAGATATGTTTGAAATTTTCCATAATATACTGTAAAAAATCCATTCTAATTTACTTAATTTGAGGTTGTTTGCCGTAAGTTCAACTTGTATGTCGGGTACGAAAATTATTTTTTGCATTGAGCATGGAGCTGCATTTCAATAGTGGATTCTTCAAATTGTTACTTAATAGCCACTAATATAATTACTTTAATAATTGATTTACTTTTTGTACTTAAATGCTCAGGAAATATATTGTATATTTAACAAAGAGAAGGAAAACACAAAGAATCACGAAAACTTGGCACAGGCCCATAATAGTCAATGAAATTCTTTCTTGGCTTAAATAACATTAGAGAAGTTTTCTTTTGTGTTTACCTCATCTTACTTAAAAATGGTTAGTCAAGAAATTTTTCATGTAAAATTGCCACTCTCAGTTGTTTTACAAAAGTGGTTCTCTGGCAGACTCAAGAGTGAGATTTATGAGAGGCAAGTGTAAAACAAAATCTATTTTTTCGGTAGCTGCACATACCGACTCAGAGTGTTTTGCCTAAAGAATTCTAGGATGGATGTGAAATTGCCTAGGAAATTAGATGTAGATTTATTTTCCATTAAACCTGAATGGAAAGAATATGTTTCAGTCTAGCAGTATTAGTAAATATTGCTACAAGTATAAAGAAGCAAAGCATGTCTACAGGGGCTGGAAAATCAGTGGGCACTAAAATGAAGGTCTTTTGTTGCTTGTTTTCTTCTGTCTGGGCAGAATTTTAAATAACCATTTTACATTTCACATCCTTGTTTATGTAAGCACCATAATAATGAAATCCCATTTGATATTGATGGACTATAAAGTGCCTTGCTGAAAGAATATAGTCAGGATTTTGTTCAGGGAATTTCTATGAGAAAATATGGCTGATTTTAATATTAGCTCATAAAATAACCCCATTTGACTAAGAGTTTATTAGAAGATGGTTAGTAGTACATTTGAAGTGTTGATAGTCTCTTGGTTTTCAAAAGGAGTGTTCTTACTACTCGATATTTGATAGAGTACGTTTCATTAATGCTTACACAATAAAACTGGTGTCTGCTCAATTAAGGTGCTTTCAGGACAAACGAAATGAAAAACATTTTCAGCTCCAAATTTTATTATCTCTCTTCATTCATTTACAATAAGATCTGATTCTACGTAAAGACTCATGTTTGAAATATCTACTGCCTTGAGAGATATTGCAATGTTTGTTTTAACCTTTTATTTTGAAATAATTTCCAATTCACATAGAAATTGCAAGATTTACTCAGAAAACTTCCGTATAAACTTACTTACCTTCTCTAATTTTTAACACTTTCCACCTTCGTTTTTATCAGTACCTTTCTCTTTTTCTCTCTCCTTATGTATAGTTATAAATGTGTGTATTTGTATTATATGCATATATATGTATAATGTACTTTTTCTGAACTATTTGAGAGTAACTTGCATTATCATGCTTTTTTATCCTAACACCTTATTGTGCATTTCTCAAAAACAAGGACATTCCCTTATGTATTCACTATACAGTTACCAAATTCAAAAATGTCAATTGTGCTATAAGATCTTACACTAACATACAAACCCTATACCATTGTTGTGAATTGTCCCAATAATTTTCTTCCAGGTGAGGATCCAGGTCAGGATCCAGTAGATCATCTGTTGCATTCAGTTGTCATGTCTCTTTGGCCTTTTTTCATCTGAAACTGTTTCTAGGCTTCCTTATCTTTCGTGACACTGATGTTTTTTTGAAGATGGCAGACCAATTATATTATAGCATGTTCCTCAGTTGGATTTGCCTGATAATTCCTCATGACAAGCTTCAGGTTGTATGTCCCCAGCTAGAATATTATATTAGGGATGTTGTGTTCTTCTCAGTTTATCAGACTCCTCAGGAGGCACCCATGGCTGCTCTCATTGATGATGTCAATTTATGTCACTCAGTTATGTTGTTGCTCAGATTCTCCACTGTACAGTCAAAATGTTTTCCCCTGAAACTAATAAACAATCTTGGGGCAAAATATCCTGCTATTCATCAAACTATCTCCTGTAGATTATTATCCATTGATGATTTCTTCCAGCACTAATCTTTTGAATAATGACTGCAGAATGGTGGTTTTCCAACTCAAGCACTCAAGCACTCCCTTTACATCTCTGTCAGCATTCTGATGTATCATATATGGAAGAGGTTTCTAACTAATTATCAGCATGAATGTATGAATTCCTATGTTATTCAATAGGTTATACTCCACTTTGATACTCAGATTATCCCTGATTTAGCCAGAATGAATCCATTCAAGCTGGCTCCTGTGTCCTTCGACATGCCCTTACCATTTTTTAAAAAATCCATGGGCCCTTCCTCACTTTCATGCATAACAGTATCTTCCAGGTTCACTATGTAAATTCCATGCCCAAGCTTTATAATCAGATATTTCTCCAAGGAACACTAGTTCCTTTTAGATTGGAATGATACTTAAAAATCAAGATTTGTACACTAGGTGTGCTTATGGATACTTGGGTGTAATTGTAATTTGGTAAACAAAGGTATGTGTGTGTGTGTACCTGTGTCTGTGTGTATGGATATATTTTACAATTCATGAGTACATACTGATACCTCTAATCCTGTCCCATCCCCGCAAAGTTCCTCCTTGTCTTCCCCATTCTGTTTTTATTTTCCTTCTTCCCTGGTTCCTAACATTAACAACATTAACACATTGACTCATTTGCTCAGTCCTATATTATATATAAAATAGCTTCAGAATTATGACATGCATAGCACTACAAATAAACCTAGTTTAAAAAAAAATTAAGATTCAATTGCAAGTTTTTCCCCCTGCAATGAGGGTCTATACCCAAAGAACTGGGTTCAAAAGTTGCTAAGATGGGGAGCGGATGTAGCTCAGTGGTTGAGTACCAGCTTCCCATGTATAAGGTCCCTGGTACCGCCTTAAAAAAAAACAAACGTTGCTAGGATTAGTTCCCCACACCTTTTGTTTGATTATGTTATTCATTCGAATTATAATTGGGTTCATATATTTGTGTTTGACTCACTTTGCATCTCCCCTCTCCCCATTACTGTTGATTTAATTTTATTTTTTAATATGTAAAACTTTAGTATGCTTCTAGAAGCCTGAACTGATACCAAAAAGTTTACTGAGAGAAGCACCATTCTTTCCCTAGTCCTTCACTCTTCTGCCTACCCACCCATAGGCAACCAATTTCATTATTTTCTAGTTTATCTCTCTTGTGTTTCTTTTTTGCAAATGTGAGCAGATATGTGTATGTTTTCGAATTCCCTCTTCTTCATCATTCTAAAAGTAGCATACTATATATTTCTTTTTTCACCTTGATTTTCTCACTTAAAAAATGTATCTTGGAAGTTACTCTATACTAGTTCATAGAGACTGACCTCATTTTTAATTGCTGCTTAGCACTCCATTGTGTATATCTACCTATTTTTTTCAACCAATCTCCTATCTATGAACATTTAGGGAATTTCCAGTATTTTACAATCACAAAAAAATACTTGTATTTTCCCCATCAATATATGAGATTGCCTGTGTCAACAAAGTATAGTGTCAAACTTGAATTTCTGCCATCTGATGAATGAGAAATGATATTGCAGTGTAGTTTTTTAAAAACAAATTAATTTTATTGATACATATTAATAAAGCATACAATTCATCCAAATTATAAAATCAGTGGTATTTGGTATAATCACATCATTGTGTATTCATCACTTTGCAGTATAGTTTTAATTTGCATTTTTATTATGAATGAAATTAATAATTTTAATAACTTTTTTGTGAATTCTCTAGTCATAACTTTTACCTATTTTTCTATAGGATTTTTTACCTTTGTTCCTTAATTTTTTTTAATGAAATATTTTGCCTTTCTTAATGTATACATTCCATCCCCACCCATGGCTCCCTTGTCTATTTGCTCATTGTTTTTGCTCATTGTCTGCTCATTGTTTTTGCTTGTTGTCTGCTTGTTGTTTTTTCTCATTGCTTGTTATTTTTGCTTGTTGTTTGCTCATTGTTTGTCTTCTTTAAGAGGCACCAGGAACCAAACTTAGGACCTCCCATGTAGGAGGCGGGTGCCCAGCTGCCTAAGCCACATCCATTCCCTGCTCCTGACTCTTTAAGGTTCTTTATATATTGGGAATGTTAATCTTTTGTGATAAAGGTTGCAAATTTTTCCAGAATTTGTGGTTTATCTTTTGGCTTTGCTTATATGCTTTTGTCTACCATGCTCAAGTTTGTTTTTATTTTTATGTAGTCATTTTAATAAATCTTTTCTTTTACTGCATATCAATTTTGAGTCAAACTTAGAAAGCCTTTCCCAGGGGAGGAAACTTATCCTGTTTTCTTATAGTATTTGTATAGTTTAGTTTTTATGCTGCTATGGTTTTAAAGTTAAATAATACACTTT
>PVKH010015399.1:0-16104 GCA_004027955.1 Chaetophractus vellerosus | reverse complement strand
TATTAGTAGAAGGCTTGAAGCTGGACCCTGCTGCTTTAAGAGAATAAATTTTGATTCCTTTCCTTCTTTCTTAAAGTTAAGAATCTTAAGCCTAATAGCTGTGAGTCTTTCAGAGTGGATGTGCTAGGAAAGGTTTTGTTCTGCACAATGGTTAGCCTGGGAGCTAAAGTTAGAAATAGATTATAAATGCTTTAGTGCTGCTGAGCCCTGGAATAATAACTGTCATCACTGTGGCTGTCCAGACAGCAGGAAAAGAACTGGTGGGTAAATTATTAAAAACACATGTGAGGGATTTCGTGTTCTCTGAAAACAGAAATCTTGGAGATGTTGCTGGATTCCGGAATTACCATTTGATTTGCACTTACTGTTAACCATTTTGCTATTTCGTTAAGTTTATATCCCAAAGTAAACCTGTTTATTAAAGGAGTTTTCATGTAAATCTAGAATCTTAGTAAGTCATTTTCCGATCATTTTCCTTATTTGTTAATCATTAATGTAGACTTTTGATTTTTACTTGAAATAAATTTTGTTGTGAAAAAGTAAACCTTCAGTGAGGCATTATATGATACTGGATAGACTCAAAAATTTAATTAATGATACTCAGAGTCTAGGTAAAGAGTAAAATATCTTTTTTATTTCTTTAGCTCCCTCCATGGGCCTGTGGATTCATAATGGATACAAATTCTGACCCAAAGAACTGCCCCTTTCAGCTTTGCTCTCCAATACGTCCCCCCAAATATTACACATATAAGTTTGCAGAAGGCAAACTCTTTGAGGAAACTGGGCATGAAGACCCAATCACAAAGACTAGTCGCGTTTTACGTCTAGAAGCCAAAAGCAAGGTAAGTCTTTGCAGTCTCCAGTTTCAACCCACATTTACTAAAAAGACATACTATTGGCAAGGTATTGTACAGTTACTGGGATTGTATTAGCACAATTTCCCAAAATGTATTTCATATACCACAGTAGGACCCAAATAATTTTAGGGGGTACCTGGATTTTTTTCCTCAACTTTAATACTCAAATATTTTAACATGCATTAGAAAATTTACAGGTAGCCCTTGATTTCACATGTTGTTTATATTTTAATTTAAAAGTTGATTTAAAGAAAAATTAAGAAAATAATCAAAGTTGGTATTTAGTTATTTCAAAAATTATGAAGGTAGTAAGCAATGATTAGAGTGAACTAGACTAATACAGTCCCTGCCCTCATGGAGCTTAAATCTAGCAGGAAAGATGACAGATGTTGAAGAAGTAATTACTAATGTACTGATTGCTGCAAAGGAAGACATACAAGTACAGAGGAAGCATATGGCAAAGGTCCTTACCTAGACTGGAGAGATCAGGGAATGCTTCTGTGAGGAAGTGATTTCTCAGGTAAGACCTCTAGGATGATTAAGAGTTAAGCTAGAACGGGCACAAGGGGATAAGGAATAGAAGACGAAGTAACAACAGATAGCCATATTCCAGGTAAACCCAATATACAGAATTTACAAATTTGTGCAGGCAGGAAACAAATTAATCTATAAACAGTGGCCTTGAATTTACAGACTTTAGCATGTCATATCAGATTTCACATGTACTAACAATGAATTTACGACATAGGCCTTTTTTCATTATGAATTTTTTTTCTTTAATTAATTTTTAAAAGCATTTTTGTTAAATCTATATCAATACTTTGCTCTTACAAAAACAATATGTGCTTGTTGGTACAAATGCAAAATACAGAAATTAGTATAAAGTTTAAGTCACTGCTTTTCAATCCCTTTTGCTGCACCTCTAGAAATAATTAGTTAACCATTCAGTATTTCAGTGTCCAAATTTTTTTAAAGATTTTATTTATTTATTTATATATCCCCTCCTTGCTGCTTGTGCTTGCTGTGTTCATTTGCTTTTGTGTTTTTCTGTGTCTGCTTGTCTCCCCCTGCTGCAGCATCCCGCTGAGTCAGCTCACCGTGCAGCGGCTTGCCTGCTCACGGCGGCTTGCCTTCTCCAGGAGGCCCCGGGAACCAAACCCGGGGCCTCCCATGTGCTAAACCAGAGCCCTACCAATTGAGCTACAGCTGGTTCCCCACTGTCCAGATTTTTTGGCAACAATCATAACATACTTTTAGGCTTTGTTTGTTTTTGCTTTATTGTATAAACATGGTATTATGCCAGTCAAGCAAAATGTTGTAATTTATTTTACTCCAAATGGAAAAAATAGTGAAGCTAAGTTCTTGTACTTAAGGATTCTTCACACATTACGGGAGAAGGAAAGCAACTGTAAAATGGAAGCTGCTATAACTTTCTGCTGGCATTTTTGCACTGCTGATGAACTTGGGGACTAGCCCATCACAGTACTTGCTACCATCTTTGCCACTTCCTTTTCACAAGTTTCCAACCAATTTTTCTCTGATTATATGATTGATGTTGGGGAGGAGGCACTGAAATGAAAAGACCAAGATTATATTACAGAATTTATCTATGCCAAGTTTTGTGAGGAATTTTCTATACTGAGAAGTGAAAAATTAAGTTATATCATTGTGAAAGTTGAGTATGATAAAGAATAATGAAAGGAAGATTTCCTCCATATTTGATAACACTCTGGCATCCCCATTTATTGCCTCTAAGTGAAGTTTTCAAATGAGAATGTGTATTTTAATTTGGAGATAAAACTGTTTTTAAAGACTTTTCTTTATATATCTAGTAATTCTTCAATTCTAGGATGGAAAGTTAGTACCAATGACCATTTTCCACAAAACGGATTCTGAAGACTTGCAGAAGAAACCTCTCTTGGTACATGTATATGGAGCTTATGGAATGGATTTGAAAATGAATTTCAGACCTGAAAGGCGGGTGTTGGTGGATGATGGATGGATATTAGCATATTGCCATGTTCGGTGAGTCAGCACATTTACCTGGCATATTAGCATTAGAGCATTTTAATAGATACCCAAAATAACAACTGTATCAGGGAACAAAAGTTTTTGTTCTCATTTGTATCATGGAATCTGTGTATTTTTAAACTTGATGGAACTTGGGCCCATGGGACTTGATTCAGTAATAGATTAATTGATCCTGAAAGCAAATGGAAAGACTTTTAGGATTTTTTAATAGCTGTGTCAGTCTCTGTACTTATTTAATAACATTATTACTTCCATCCAACTCTCTTGAGTTTAGGTTTTTCTAAAGCAGCCTCTTAAAAGCTGGGCTCCTTTGTTCCAATCTAACTTTCATTTTATTTTAGTTTTTTCCAAGTTCAAATATTATCTTACATCCCTGCTTAAAATCCTTGATCACCTCACCTTCACAATAAAATCCAAATTCCTTAGTATACTTTTCAACATCTTAACGATATGGCTTGCCTCCGTAGTGCCATCTTCCCCAAACATGTCCTACACTTCAGTCATACACATCTTATACATTCAGCCTTGCTACATCCTTCCAAATCACATTGTCTTTAACTTCTGTACCCTTACACATGCTGTGTCTGTCTGTGTCTTGATGCCTTCCCTTTCCTTGCCCTACTTGGAAGTCATATTCTTCCTTCAAGATTCAGATTAGGAGTCATCTCCCTCTTAAGCATTCATGATTCTGACTTGTATACATACTCTCAACTTGGCAGATGGATGTTCTTTCCTCAGCTTCTGTAACACCTTAAATATTCTAGTATTGTAGCAGCTATATTTCTAGGTAACTTTCTTCCCCCACAAAGTTATGATCTTCTCCTGAGCAGGCGAATTTTGCTCGTTTTTATTTTTAAGCTCTGTACTTAGCACAGTACCTAATCAACAGGAGGCAGAAGCTCAAAACATATTTGATGCATCAGTTTTTGGTTGTCTATATAAGGTTTGACAACTTTTTTCTGTAAAGAGCCAGACAGTAAACATTTTAGGCTTTTCAGGCCACATATGTCTCTGTCACATATTCTTGATTGTCCCCTGCCCCATCCTTTTAAAATACATCATTCTTACATTATGTCATACATTAGCTCCAAGTAGATTTGGATTAAAGGCTGTAGTTTGCTGACCTTGATCATCACTATTTTATTTCCCCCACTAAAACATTTTTGTCCTTTAATTTCAGGGGTGGTGGTGAGTTAGGCCTCCAGTGGCACACAGATGGCCGTCTAACTAAAAAGCTCAATGGCCTTGCTGACTTAGAGGCTTGCATTAAGACGCTTCATGGCCAAGGCTTTTCTCAGCCAAGTCTAACAACCTTGACTGCTTTCAGTGCTGGAGGGGTGCTTGTGGGAGCATTGTGTAATTCTAATCCAGAGCTGCTGAGAGCTGTGACTTTGGAGGTGAGTATATTCTCTCTCTACAGTTAAAAAGGGGGAGATGCAAAGCCTTAGGCTGCTCTAAGAAAAAATTTTCTCTTGAAGCTTAACATGGCTTAAGAGTGTTACAAAGCTTTTAAAAATTTTAAACACTGAATTTTTGCTCAAGGAGAACTTCTGAGGTTTTTTTAATCCAACTCTTTACCTTTCATTGTTCTTCCCTGACAATTTTATAAACTTTCTAGGATTTCCGCTTAAGGATATTGATGACTACTCCCATTGATCATATTTTATTTGCAAGAACATTTAAAGTTGTTAGGGGGGAGCTCAGTGGTTGAGCATTGGCTTCCCACATTTAAGGTCCCGGGATCAATTCCCGGCCCTGGTACCTCAAAAAAAAAAATAAATAAATAAAATTGCTAGGAAGAGAGAGGGCCTGTGACTCACTAGCTCTAGGAAGTCAAGTCAAGCATACTGTGCCTCTGGAATGCACTGAATCCTTTGACTCTTAACTTTGACAGTCTGTGGCCTATTAACATTTTAGATCTAGAGTTGGGGGCTCTCTATTTTTAAGTCCTCCATCCTCAGGGATGTGGTTTTCTCTACTTTAATTAAAATATCTTATCCTGTTCTGAAAATGCTCTAGTCTTCTCCTGATGTCAAAAAGTTAGATTATAGCAGCTGGCTTTACCTCCATCATTCTCCTGCTTCCTGATTAGATACTCTGGAAAATAATGACTAGGATGGGAAAGAGTACATTATTTTCAGGGAGGGAGAGGGGTGTACATTGTGGGCTTGTATTAAGGAAATAAATTTTTTGGCTAGACTAATCTTCTAAATATATATTTTTAATGAAATCGTAAAAGGAGGAGTGATACTTTATGCACAAAGATAATGGCAGGATTATTTATAATAGAAATAAAATGGAACTAATCTCTGACTTTTAAAAATTACACTTCAAAAATTTCAGCTGGAGAATAATCAGAAATGTGTGTGTAAGGTTGCTTATAATAGTGAAGAATTGGAAACGGTCTAATTATCCAACATTTGGGGATTCTTGTATTAGTCAGAGTTGCTAATTATAAACACCAAAACCCAACTCTGGCTAATTTAAGCAGAAAAGTGATTTATTAAAGGATATTAATTAGGTAAGCATGGGTATAGAAACAGGCTTAGAAACTGCACAACCAGATATATGTCCAAAATACACCAAAAAATTGGCCCAATGAAGCTATCACTGCTGCCACCTCTGGGCACAAGATACCCCACATGCCACTGTGCTTCTAAAATCTGGATATATCTGCAGCACTTTTGCCAGAATAAATTTTCTATGGTCCCTACTTATTTGAGTCACTACCGTCCCATTCAACGTTTGGAGCAGATGTGTCTGATTGACTGATCTAAATCATATGACTACCCTTGAACTGCAGAGAAAGCTGGAAAAGGAATATCTGGCCTGTAATGACTCTGAAGGTGAGAGGCAGGCTCTGTCTCATAAGGTTGGGGATTTTCCGAATGAGCAGTTCAGGTGCTTGACAGCCAAAAAGAATGAAGGATGTTCATTATACTTGGTTAATACTAAAATGAGGGGAAATTGAAATCATGCTAACAGGAATTTAAGGCTAAGTGAAAAAGAGCAGTCTCCATTCTTTTAAATGTTTTAACACTGGTTTATGGTCCAATGGGTGATTTTTTCCCCCTTCTTTCAACTTGAGTATTTTCCAGATTTTCTTCAAATAGCATTTACTACTTTTATGAGAGAAAAATATCTATATGAAATAAAGGCACCAAACTAAAAACAAAGAATTGTGAGATCAGAAGATAAACTGTTTCTTGTTATATAAATGTCTTTTTAAGGAGTGTAAACACCTAAAACCAATTATAAATTACAGAACTTGGTTAAGGACTGAGTAATTATTCTGGATTCTAGGAATCTATGTGGCTTCTTTGCACTGTCTTTCTTCATGTCAATATGTATAAAGTATAATATTTTTCTGAAGCTCATTTTACCAACTTCTTAGTCATAGTATACGTTTCTTTGGCTATATATTTTTTTAGGCACCCTTCTTGGATGTTCTCAACACCATGATGGACACTACACTTCCTCTGACACTAGAAGAATTAGAAGAATGGGGGAATCCTTCATCTGATGAAAAACACAAGAACTATATAAAACATTACTGTCCCTATCAAAATATTAAACCTCAGGTAGTAAAAGACAGTTATAAAATACTATCCTGAAGTGATAGAGAAGATCATTAAAGGGTTATTTATTTCATGAGCTAAGGCAGGAATTAGTATAGTAGGGTTTTAGATGGTTTCTGTTTATAATACCCAAACATCTTCAGCACCATCTCTGCTCACACTCTGTGTTTGTTTCAATTTAATACTCAAGGGAATAAAGTTATCATGCCATAATTACTAAATTAGATATGGTCAGGGTCTCTAGCTAAGAAAAAGCTATTCCAGGTAATAAGTATTCTAGTGCTGTGATACTGTAGATCTCTCAAGAATGTCAAATGAGAAATCACTTCTAGCACTTAAGGGAAAAAATTGGAGTGAATATTTTTTCATGGACTGAAAGGTGAAAAGGGACTATAATGAATAACATAAGCTCTTTGTAATCTGTTTTCTTTCAGCATTATCCTTCGATTCACATCACAGCTTATGAAAATGATGAACGTGTACCTCTGAAAGGAATTGTAAACTATTCTGAGAAACTCAAGGAAGCCATCACTGAGCATGCTAAGGACAGAGGTGAAGGTAGGAGACCACCTACCTAGAAGTAGGGAACATAGGACTAAATGGACTGTCACTCTCAGCATATTTCTCAGATTAGTATATTTTGTTACAGACCAAATCATCATGATTTAGAACAAATAATTGTTTTTCCTATGTTGATTCCCCAGTTGGAGCCTATATAATGATTACAACTGCCTTGCCTCTTTTTCAAAGGACAGTATTAAAATCAGGTATGCAGGGCACAACTTAGAAAAGAATAAATTATAAATATCAAAGCTAAACATGGAAATGCACTATCCCACAATTCATTCAATGATATTTATTGAGCCATTATTCTTGGGAATCTCTGAAAGAGAGATTGTGAAGTTTTTGCTCTGGTGCTTCAGTGCCCAAACTAGCTGCTTTAATTTTCTCCAGGTAGTTACTTTGATTTCGTTATACAAGAACTTTCACTTTATGCCTTGAAGAACTGCATGCCAAGATTTCCTGGGCACAGAGGTGTTAGGGATCTACCTACAGATTTTCAGAGAGCCTCCCTGTGTTCAGCTCCCTGTCTTACTCCCACCCATCGTTGTTGTTACAAGGCTTTGACCATAGGGCTGACTGGCCACCCTTAGGTCACAACCTGCTCTGCCTGTACTTTGCTTCCTCAGCCACTGGTCCTCCTGCTTTCAGAAATTTTCCCTTCTACCGTGTGCCCCTTTCGATCTTTTTGCTGTAGGTGTTCAGGATTTAGGACTTTATTCCTTTACTGTTATTTATATAGAGTATTGAGAAGGGGAAAATGGATTTCAATCAGCCATCTTGAACCAGAAATGTTCTAATTGTTTTATATGTGATTCTTTCAGGCTATCAGGTCCCTAATATTATTTTAGATATTCAGCCTGGTGGTAACCATGTGATTGAGGATTCTCACAAAAAGGTATGTAATCCAGCCCCCCTCAGTTGACAGATCCCCAAGTAGAGATGTGGTGTTGTAGCAGGGTTGATAGCAGAGCTGCTTCACAACTGTCAGGCCGATGAGTGAGGCAAGGAGGGAAGAGAGGAGAACTAAGTCAATCGAGAAAAGGCTCTCGCTTGTAGGACAACTGAGCTCTGTTAAAAGAAATAATTGATTCTTAGTTGTCAGGAGCCTTCTGCCTCTGCCCTGAATAAAAGTTCCCTTGCTGTAAATTGCTGCTGACTTTGTGGTTAGATTTAAATAAAGAGACTTAAACACTGGAGTTTTACCATATAGGCCATCCATCTAATTATTAAAATGTGTTTCTTTTAGATCACATCCCAAATCAAATTCCTGTATGAGGAGCTTGGACTTGACAGTACCAATGTTTTTGAAGATCTTAAGAAATATATAAAATTCTGAAACACCACGTTCATCTGGGAATCAGAAACCCTGAAAATTAACAAGAGTGAGATTTCTCAAAATTTGCTTCTCCATCCAAACTTTGCTTAGTCTACATCTCAGTAGCTTATCCTTGTTCTATCCACTGGTGTGTATGCCCTTAACCTAGGAAAGTAGTTTTCAAATCATGTACCTTTGAAGCGGGACAAGGGAGGAATTGGTGACAGGACTCTAAGTCCTCCCTCCCAGAACTCTTTTGTTTTTGTAAGGTTTTCTTTGAACTGTTTACAGATGAATGTCCTGCCTTTTTGCCATTTTAGCAGTGGCTCATCCTCCATCTTCTACAACTATGTTAAATTAATTAGATCTTTCAAATAATCTGGGATCCTAAAGTGGTCTAATTATCTCTTGATGTAAAGTTACAAGTTCCTTCAAGTGATACTTTTCTCTTAAATAGTTTCTTAATTTTTGAAAACGTATGAGAACCTTTACCAAAGCAGTTACATTCAAGCTACAAAGAATTAATGACTATTCATCAAGTTTACACAGCAGCAGCCTATACATGAAGCTTCTGCAAAAGCTTATACTAAAAATGAATGCTAGTGTCTTCATCTGTTTCAGAGAGGTGCCTAACACAAGCTGTACATTATGTTTAATACACTGGAATAGCATGCCTGATGGGAAACAAAGCATCTTTCTCTGAGCTCTGTTTGGTGATGAAGGAGAGTCTTCATTTTGTATTCAAGGATGAGTCCTTCTCCCTTGTCCAGTATAAGGGCATTCGTTTCAACATGACCGCCTTGGTTGGCAGTATTGGTACTTAACCTTATGCTCACTTTTGTGGGAAGTCCTGGAATCATTTCCTGTAGATTTAGCTTTGATGTTGTTTCTCCAAAATTCAGAACCATGGTAAAGACTCTGTCTATGCCATCCAGCTCTCTTGTGTACACAACAAAATTGCTCTCATTCCACACATGGCAAAACCAGCCCCTGCTGAGGAGTAACTCGTTGGCATGAAGTAAACTTAATTCTTGATATAACTTCAAAGTTGATTTGGACTGAGTCTTTTGGACCTATTAAAAAAAAAGTATTTACATAAATGTTTGACTCAAAGAATGTTTTTAATTAAGTTTTGCCCCTTAAATACCAAATTGTAAGTATTAAAACAAAAGGATTTCTATAAATACTGAAAGAAATTGCAAATCCAGGGTTTCAACTTTGTCTAGGAGCCGTTGCACTCTGCTCAGTGCTCTACTCCATCTCAGACAGATTTGGCTCCTCTTTGGGAATCCCAGAACAAATGTCCATGTCTAAGTTAGTGGATATTTAACTTGCCTAAATAAAGTCACTGTATGCTAGCTATATTGTACTGCCAAATGCCCAGAGGAAAAAGCAACTACCATGGCCATGGGCTCTTGAGAGCGTCTGATGAATTTGGGCTTATCTGTACTCTTATAGAACATTGTATACATTGCTCTTGTGCAAGATCATACAACTTCAGCAGGTATATTTCTTGCATAGCTAGTGATGGAAGAAAAAGTTGCAAAAGAAAGATGCAAAGTAAACTGCCTAAAGCGAAAACAGAAAAAATTTTTTACCATAAAACAATCATAATTTAACATACTTTCCTTGTTTTATTTTCCCTTTAAGAGCTTTCCTTTGTTATTATATAGCCTCCATCAATGTCATTTTAAGAACAAATTAGCATTCTGTTGAATAGTTACACCATACTTAACCATTTGCTTTCAACATTTGAGTTTCTAATATTTTCTTAAGTTTTTAATACTCTCTTCCCACCCCATCCCTGTATTTTGGATTATTTCTTTAGGGTAGATGATCAAAATGACAATTACTAAATCAAAGAATATGGACACCTGATACATAATGCCAAATTATTCTAAAAGTTGTTGCCAAATCAGTAATTATGTTCATTTCATTGTACTCTTGCCAGCCATGTTTATGGGGCTGGAGGTTGGGTGGTTGATAATGATGTTTTGGGAGTGAGTGGATAATATGTGATGTTTAGTGGACATCTAATGAGTGTTTGAAAAAATGTTTTTTTCTCTGTTTATTGGGTACAACGGTATTTATGGTACCAATGTGACTTGTCAAAGTTATTTCTGTAGCTTTAGATAATGCATGGAAAGCACATTGTTCAGTGCCACGCACATAAAAAGTTCCCAGTAAGTGTTAACATTTGCTTTTGTCTAGTTGACATATTAATTTCTAGAAGTATGTTAAAGTCTCTCTCTGTAATTGTGGATTTCTCAATTTCTCTTTGCATTTCTCAGAGTATTTGTTTTATATATTTTGAAGCTATTGTTAGATTTTTAGTGGAATGTTCTTTTATCAATTTTTTTTAAAATCCCCTTTGTCTCATAGTGCTTTTCATATTGAATTCTATTTTGTTTGCTATTAAATATTTCAACACCTGCTTTTTGTAACTTTATTTTTTTTCCTAGGAAATATATGCACAGTATAAAACTGAAGTAAAAAAGAGTAGGTTTTCTTCAATACCCTCTCCTAACTTCCCAGACACTATTACAATTTCTGTATTCTTTCATTTTTATGTATCATATCAAATGATACGTTTTGTCTTTAATGGAAACATGTAGACTTTTTTTTCTTTTGTTATACAAATGTCATATGACTCGCCATTCAGCATACACTTTTTTTTCTTATTTACTACATCTTGGAAATTGTTTCATATCAATACATATATAGAGCTCCCCCATTCTTTTTAAATACTGCATCCTAGTCCATTGTTTATTAGATTGGTTTTCTATTAATAAAATATTTAGATTATTTCCAGTCTACTATTAAAAACAATGCTGCATTGGAGAACCTTGCAAATTTTATCATTGTGCACATGTGTAAGTATATGTATAGGATAAATTTCTAGGCATGGAATTACTAGGCGAAAACGTATACACAGTTTTTGTTGATAGTATATAGCCAGGTTGCAAACTTTCTTTCTGTTAGCATTTTCCTGGATTTTGTTTGTCTTGTTACCTAATCTGAGAATTTGTGTCTTCTAATAGGTAAATTGAACCCATTCATCTTTGTGATTACCATGTATTTAGACATAATCCTGCAGCCTTATCTTGTTTTGTCTCTTTTAGCCATTTATTGCATCAATTGGTTTTCTTTTTGTAAATTTTTTCCCATCTATTATTATTTGGAAATTATACATTTATGTCTGTTCTTCTAAACAGATTCCCTTAAAATTTTAATGACAGTTTTAAAATATATTTTTCTCAATATCTAGAGCCATACTAGACTCTCCAGTAGAGCTTTCTGCAGTATTAGAAATGTTCTCAACAGGTGCTGTTCAATATGGTAGCCACTAGCTAATAAGCACATGAAATGTTGAAACACACAGGAACTGAATATTAATTCTATTTTAGTAATTTTAATAGTCACAGTGGCTAATGATTGCTGTATCAGCTCAAATCTAGAGCTCAATACTATCTTTTTCCATCCTCTGTAAAAAATCAAACAAATTAGTCTGCTTTCTCTTTATTTCTCTCTCATGTACCCCTTCTCTGCCACCACTTCCTATATGGAAATAAAAAACTAAAATTTCGGTTACATAATATCTTATTTTACATTATGTGTCATAAACTATTTATGACACATACATTTTGTTGGTTTCTTTCCTCGCTATTTTTTGTACATTGTGTCCTCCAAATTTTAGGTTCATTTTCGGTTTTGCTGGTGTCCCCTGATTATTCTTTCAGAAAGGAGATGCACACAGTTTTTCCATCTCTATCCTGGCTTTTCCATCTCTGTTTTGTTCTTACTTGTGAATGCTAGTTTGAATAGATAGAGAATTCTAGGTTTAGAAACAAGTTCCCATCACAATTTTGAAGGTAAAGTTGTAATATAGTATTCTAGTATCTACTTGAGAAGTCTGGTGTTAGTCTGATTCTCATTCCTCTTTTCAGGCACTCTATTTTCAGGTTGGTTTCTTTCTGAATGTTTTTAGAGTTTTCTTTTTTTCCTTGTTATTGTAAAGTGCTAAAGATGTCTGAGAAAGATCTCTGGAGTGTTTATGTCTTCGATTGTATGATTTCCTCCAGTCTCTTTTATCTTCTGAAATTTCTTTTTGTTACATGTTGGAATTTCTCTGTCCTCCACATATCAAAATTTTTTCCTTACATTAACTTCTTTGCCTTTTTTTCAGTGCATTCTGGAAAACCTCTGGTTCAATTTTCCGATTTTCCAGCACACTAATTAGCACTGCTATTCAGTCTACTTCATTTTGACAATATTTTAAATTTCTAAAATATCTAATCATTTCTTTAGAGAGTCAAGGGACTATATAAAATAGTCTACTTGAGTATGTAACATTTATATTGAAGTCTTATGTTTGCTGTATTTTCTCTACTTTCTGCAGTGTTCTGTTTGAGATGGTGTCTCTTTTCATGGTCTTGGTTTTTCTCAAATGTAGCAGAATTGCCGTAGGACTACCCAACACCTGTTTTGTGATCACATGAATGTTCTGCTGCAGCCAATTGCAACAATTTAGGAGTATCCATGCAGTGCTCTTAGCTGTGCCTGTTGGAGCTGTTTTCTTCTATGTGGTTTAGACTATGGTTTCTCTGTAATGCTTATCCTCTCTACTTCCTCTCTTTTAGAAATTACATAAATTCACACCTGTTGGTGGCATCATTCCTTTCTAGGGCTATTGTGAATGTATTTTATTAAAATAGCATTGGCTTGGGATTTATGATTATGGTTTAGCATCCCTCTAAACATTATCATTTTTAAAGACTGCTCATCTGATAGAAGAAAAATTTGTCAGTTTTAATTTGCACTTAAATTTTTCCATTTTCACTGGCATGCATTTTTATGTAGGGTCTCTTTATTTTTGGATTCAGATTGTTCTATGGGAGCATTTTGGACATAATGAAATTCAATACATGCCTTTAATCCAAAACACAAATGTTAAATATATTTTGTACTTTCAAGAACCTACCAATATATAAAATGATGAGTTTATACAATCCAGGAATTCTCAGTTGTGCTTGGGGGGAGTTGTGGGACTAGGAAGGTTTATATAGAGTTCTGTATCAGAATACCTGGGGATATTTTTCAAAATACTTAGTAGACTTAGGATAGGGGTGTGGTTATAGGTTTTTTAAGTATCCTGATGCCAGTAATTCCTTGTCCCCAAAATTGGTTTAGATTGTGTGTTTTACAGTGAAATTTGTTTCACTATTGCATTGCTTGGAATCTCTTTTTACACAACCAGAAGCCATTTAATTTTTTTCTGGTCTAAGGAGATGACCAGAATTTAGCACTTGGCTGAAATTTATGCATTTCTGTTTAAGAAATTTGCTTGCCAAACTTGGCAAAATTGATCGCTAAGAGAACAGAAAATAATATAGGCAAAGGCCAAAGGGTATGCTGTTCTAGGATAGCTACTTGAGGGATTAATCATGTCTTTAGTTTCTTTGAGTAAGCAGCCTTGCTCTAAAGTCCACATTACCCTGGGTGTGTTTTATTATTTTTTTAATTATTAATTCTTCCCTTTCTTTCCCCTCCCATTCTTCTTTCCTCCCTTTGAGAGGAAGGAGGGAAGAAGAGTTGCTGGACTTGTAGAAAGACTTGCATAAAGCATTCATCTACATACCTCAAAGGTCTTTGTAAGAGTCATTTCAATGAAGACTGTATATTGTGTGATGCTCCAAATGATAAACTTGTGAACCAATTTGTTTTTTTACAAAAATGATTTGCAAACACCTTGCAAATTGAAAACTACAGAAGTCCCTGATTGTTCAAAGAATATCAGTTAATGTTTTAGATACTCATGGAGTGTATGTTTTCAGTACAGAAACCCATTTCCTGTTTCTAAAATCAGCATAAATTTTTCATTGATACTTACATCAACATTCACAGATTGATAATCTGAATTGGTGGGTAACCAGGTATGACTGCCTTCAGAAAAGCCAGCATTTGAGCTGTTGTCCCACTGCATTGGTGACTTTGAGAGAAGGGTATCCTAAGTCAGAAGACCATAAAAAGAAAGCAGTGATTATTTAAATAAATGTTACTTGGTCCTGATACACATCATAATTATTTAATTCCCTATATATAACTAATGCTTGTATTCATCAGCATTCGCAATGAAAAGGCCTCAACATAAACTAGTTTCACACTTTAATTTGAAAATAGGTAATAACACCTTGAGTTTGAATAAACTATACTAACTTAATTTTGCTATATGATTGAACCTTTGCTGCTTTTTTCTCTAAAAATACATAGACTTTCAATTCTTCTGAAGTTCTTTCTACCATGATACAGTGGTGATGGATTCAAGAACACTGCCATGTACATGTAAACCTGAATTCTATCCTCATTTGTCCAGCCTGATTATTTTACATGAGTACACGCACACAAATTTAGAAGCTGAAATGGGAAAAGTTTCAGCTTGACCAAAACTAGGGTAATTGGATCTCATACATTTAACCATACAAATTAAAGGTTCAATATCAGTCATCTACCTAGCAACATAATACAATCCATAGCCTCAGACAAAAAAAAAAAAAAAAAAAAAGTCTGAGACTCTGCATTGCATTTAATAGCTTAAAAGACAGCCTTTGTGCTGTGGTCAAATGGGATCTAGCAGGACAAACACTAAAGAAGTAAATGTTCCTAACCCTCTGTTTCAAGTAGAGGACAATAATATTCTGAGATCAGAATGCTGGTTTTCAAATTTTAGTGTGTATAAGACTGTTGGACATCTTTAAAATACAGACCCCCCTAGGCTCTGCCCAAGAAATTCAGTTATATGGCCAGGAAGCAACATTTTAAACAAGCCCCTCACCAACAAGAAAGCAGAGAATTCTTATTAACAGTAAGAAAGAAAAGCAAATCAGCATAATTTTCAGCAGTGGAGTAGAAATTATAGAATCTCATGATTTGAAA
The DNA here is from genome assembly GCA_004027955.1 of Chaetophractus vellerosus. Classification (NCBI taxonomy): domain Eukaryota; kingdom Metazoa; phylum Chordata; class Mammalia; order Cingulata; family Chlamyphoridae; genus Chaetophractus; species Chaetophractus vellerosus. Next base: position 826 of record PVKH010015399.1, on the reverse strand, counting down.
AAAAAAAAGTACTTGGTTTTACAGCTATAAAGTGCATGGTGGTTGTATTAAACTTACAGCATTGTAGCTTTCATTTAGATTTGTGGCTAAAATGTTTTCCATTCCTATTTCTTCCCCATAATAAGTTATGGGAGTCCCAGGGAGTGTTAAAATGAGCATGTTCATGACATTGACATATTCTTTCCCCAAACGAGAAGTCAGCCGGGCATTGTCTGGTCCACCAATCTGAAAAGCAGATATTTTTTTAAGCTCTATCAGCTCTATCCACGGTTTTCTGGAAAATTTGACAAAAAACAATCTGTGACAACTGTTTAACATTTCACCTGCCTGAGATATAGTATACCAATTAGGGTTAACCAAAGGCTGACCAAAAACCTAAAAGGTAAAACTTGGGAAATGAGAAGTCCATAAGGAGTTTTATAAGTGCTGACATTTTTAGGAATTTAGAAAGACACAAGCATGCACAGGGCTGTGTGCTTGCTGATAACTGTGCATGTGCCTAAAAAAGTTCTGAGCAGGACTTAATCCCTAACCTCTGGCTAACTTTGAGGCTCTGCACAAGCAGGAAGTAAATAATAAAGCAGAGAAGTGAACTGCATACCAGAGAGCTGAAAGAATGCCCCAACATGGGGCCGGCTCGATAGCCCAGTGGATAGGGCGCCGGCATACCACATGGGAGGCCCCGGGTTCGATTCCCGGGGACCTCTCCTAGCGGGCAGACCGCCTTGAGAATGGCAAGCCGCCATGGGCGGGCCGGAGCCGCCGTGGGCAGGGCAAGAAGCAGCCACGGACAGGGCAAGAGCCGCCACGGGCAGGGCAGGTCGCC
>PVKH010015398.1:0-16106 GCA_004027955.1 Chaetophractus vellerosus | reverse complement strand
TTAGTCTGTCTGCTGGGCTTAAAACATCCATATGAAAACTCATTCCAAAGAACTCTCAATTCTTGCCTTAAAGTATATATCAAAAAAAGGACTTTAAAAAATATATATATAATAAAGAAAGAAAATTTAAAAATAACGAAAGAAAAAAAAGTATGTATATCAGTTTCTTCCAGAACAGGTAAGTCTCTGCTAGCCTGGGCATATAGCAGTGCTTGATGATTGTGTTTTATCTTAGGGAGGAAGAGAACACGGGAAGTTTTCATGCTTTCATGAATTTATAAACTCCGATTCAAGGCTATCGTGGACAAGGGAACACCCTAAAAAGCAGATGATGCGGGGACAGCAGAAAAGAGTGTTGTAGGAGATGGATTCGGACCCTTTGGGGACTCTGCATTTGAGAGCAGCAGCTTCAGAGAAACCTGAAATTGCCATGATGTTGTTTCCCACAGGAAAACAAGGAAGATAAATACAGTAAATTGCTGTAATGCCACTTTTACTGTATCACCAACCTTTTAATCTAGTCAAAGACAGAAAATGCGTACATAAGACAAGAAAAAATTACTGGAGATTTTCCACTTATTTCAGCTAGGGTTGTAATTCTTTAATCTTTCTTCTTAGAGCTCCCCAAAAGGACAGGGAATGGGGATAGGGAAAGAAAGTGGCAGATAAAAGAACTTACAAGGGCCTCCTTTTTTTTTTCTGCCACGTAACCAAGAATGCCTTGTAGTAAAATGCTTTTTATCAAATGCTAAAGGCTTCCTTCTATGAAGACTGAGAAACTTAGCTGGGACAAAAATAATCTAAATATTGCTGGTTCCTAAGTAATTAACTTGAAGTAACCAAATTCAGGGAAATTATTGCTCTCCTATACTATGTCTTTTTGAAAGTACTGATGAAAATATGAAGGTAAAAGCAGATCCATTTATATTAATACTTTTAGACATCATTTAAATGTATGTGGATCACATAGTTTAGAGAAGGGCAATAAATCCAACTGGAATCTGAAAAATGCACTACCTCCTTATCTCCTTACAGCTTTAATAAGCCATTAAATGTTAATAAAACAAGGTTATCACAGAATATGCTTTTTCAAAAAAAACATATTCCGGGTTTGAGGGTTTGGCATTTTAAAGAGACTTATCTGAATTTTATAACCAAAATAAGAGAGTGTTCTTATCAGCTCTGCGCCTGTAGTGAGAGGGGCCTTTGTTCTCCCCAAAGCCCCCAAGCTCAGGGGCAGGGATGGGTGACAAAAGGGGTCCCCCCTTGACTCCTGCCAGCTCCTCCTGTCGGTACATAACTGCAAGGGCCACCAGCACTGGCAGAACAGTGACTTTTCCCCTTCGTGGGAACTCAGAAAGATGTGGCGCCAACCTGCTTGTTCCTATTGGAACACTTTGTTACAAATCATGGCGTGATTGATACAGAAAATGGAAACCAGAAATCTCAGAGTCTGACTCATTCCCCTCAGGTAGTGGATGGGAAATTTCTAGGGAGATCGGGTTTCATTTTTGTGTAATTACACTCTCCATTGAATTTAATTATTTCACAGTTAAATTCCTAGAAGACAAATGTCTCCTCAGTCTATACCTTCACCCTCTTTCTGGTGCAATAGCATTTTTCTAGATTTTCTTTTTTCCAGGGAGAAATTGCATTTTAGATAATGTACAAAATGTGATAGGAAATGAGGGCTCCCTTTTACCAAGTGTTTCGTTTTCTATGATACTGCGGAGCTCATTTTCTATGAAAAATTGAAAATTGGTGAAGGCTCTTTATTTTGAAATCAGAGGTCTCTATTCTCATCTCATCTGGCCTTTTGAGGCCGCTGCTGCCGGACTTTTCAAGGCCTGATTATCAGGCTATGCAGGGGGCAGCTCTTGCCTGAGCCACCCCACTGAGCGGGGGTTAGCTGAGAAAGGAGAGGAGGTTTTGAAAGATTTAACTCAGAGGCGGGAGATTTCAACACAAGGCCAGGCACTGTAACTTTTCTCCGTGTGAGTTTGACAACTTTGTTCCTCTAAATTAGCTCCAAAGTTAGATTGTTGCCAAGTGTGGTCATGGGAACAGTGCTGGTGGGGAGACCTGGTTTCTCTCTTGGTCCTGCTCTGCCACGACTTTGCTGCATGACTCAAAACATTCACTTAACATTTATCCAACAGCTGGGATGCCCCTCAAGTGGCACATGGATGGTGTGCTGTTGTTGTTGTTTTTCTTCTTAAATATTGGGAAGAACTATAAAGTGCTAGCCAAGAGCTGGTCCCTGGAATAAGATAGACCTGGTTGTGAGTCTCAGCTCTGCCACTAGGTAGTTATGTGTTCTTGGGGCTTCCTTACTCTTTCCAGACTTAGGTTTTCTTATTATAAAATGGCAATAATAATTTATATTTCAGAGACTTGACTGAAGTTTAAAACAGATGCTGAATGCAGTGTGCCTAGTGTAGTCCCTGGCCAAATGTAAATATCCTTCAAATAGTGGCTAGTGCTATTACATCAAGGAGAAGCTGGCAAGGGTCAGTGGAGTACTGCAATGAGAATCAAAAGATCAGGTTTGAGTCCTCAGTACATGACATGGCTTTGGACAAGTAATTTAGCCTGTTAAGCCTCCATCGCTATCTGGACAGAGAAGACAAGGAAGTCTTGCCTTCCTCGGGGTTCTCCTGTGGATTAAAATAGAAGTGCATGAAAGCACGTATTAAACCTTTGGTCTTAACCTTTTCCTACCCATCTCCACCCAGTATCTAGAAGGAATGTGCTAAAATACAATTTTGGTCTAGCTTAACATTTGTCAATGGTTCCCAATTTTCTTGAGAACTAAATCCAAATCTATTAGGATGGCATTCTAAGCTATGCACCCCGACCTACTTCTTAGGCTACTATTGCTATTTCAACCCACTTTCCCATGGTATCCAATTAATTTCCAGTCACATAGACCCAACACACATTTCCTTGGTCATACCTCTTTGCGTTGGCATTTGCCTAAATGTCATTTTCCTTTCTTACCTGGAAAACCCCTCTAATCATTTATCATGGCTCTCCAGTATTTTCTGCAAGACTTTCCTGACTGCTTCACTGTGGAGTAAGTTCATCATTTTCTCCTCTCTGACATAGCAGTTTGTTGAATTTGCCTTCATTCTAGAACTTAACAAATAGACTTGTGATTTTTTTTTTTTGGTCAACTTATCTATTCCCTTAGGAACTGGAATACGTCTTTCTGCCTCCAGACCAATGCCTGGCATGTCTTTGTTATTCAATAAATTATTTTCAAACAGAAGAAAACAAGAAAGCATGAAAGTTGTTACTATTGGTGAATTCACTTTTATTGTAACAGACAAATCTATAATTTTCAAGGTTAAAAAGAGAAAAGGCCACAGGCACTTGAATCCAATGCTCCAAAGAGCTGTAGAGGCTGAGCTGGCACCCCAGGCAAGAAGAAGTTCTCTCTAGTTAGCTACTTTTAACAATTGCAATTTCAGCAGTCATTGGTATTCAAACCACAAAGTAGTGAGCCTTTTCTTTCTTCTACTGCATATCAATAATACAGAGGTGCTTCTCAGGAAAAATCATTAACCAATTAAAAAATGAATTAAATGTGCCTGTGTAATCAATGTAAGGATTTTTCTTGTTTTGGGTCTTAATGGAAAAAACAGAATTGATCTTTATAATAACTTGAAAATAAAGCCTGGTTAGCTGTCATAAAATTCCAAGATAAGTGGCTGAGAAGTAATTACCAATTTTTTTGTGGGGAGTGGGGTGCAGTGAGGAGAAAGACATAGGTAGGTATGATAAGAAAAGATTTTGGATTTTGGATTTTGCAGCTTCTCCAATATAGTGTCCAGACCTGACTTTCTCCAAGACACACCCCTCCTCATAGTGTGGGGTCTATTTCCAGTAGCGTTTCTTATCTTTTCCTTTACACCAAAGCTTCCCAAATATTTTTGCTGTTTTACTCCCTACAGCCTTCCCCCACACGCAGGTCTCAACTGGCCTTTGACCCTCTGTAGTGACCTGGGCCCCTAAATTCCCTTTCCTCTCTATTATAACCCGGCAGCTTAACTAAAGCAAACTGTTAAATAAATCCACCCTAGGGTGCAGCCCTCCCAGGGGGGGTTCCCATTTGAAAAGAGGTCAGTAAGTTAACCAAAATGCATTTCTAAGGGATAGAATTTCAAGGGGTGTGAGAAAGTAAAGTGTGGAATTTCACACCTCCAGAGGAAGATAATTTTAGCCAAGGACACCTTCTCAGTCAGGCTCTTCTTGCCAGGAATTGCAGCAGCTGGGTTTACTGTCGCTGAGGGAAGTAGAGACGCCTGGAGGAGGCTGGTGAGGCTGTTGTAGCCAGAGCTGGTAGCAAATGGTTATATACAAGTGTTAGGAAATGCCCATATGCACTGGCTGTGGTGAGGGCTGCGGTGTTTTAACTTCTTCCGAGTATATATCCAATTTTTAAAAAAATAGTTGTTTTGAATTATATACCCAAAGCCCATTTTAAAAGATGCTACTATACACTTTTAAAAACTCACTACATGGGAATCCTGTCAACTTCTCTAATAAAGAAGAAAAAACTTTGACAGAAAAAAACATATCACCTTTCCTTTCCAGTGATTTGTGTTGATTGTAATAAAATATCATTATGCATGTATATAAAAGAAGTCACCATTTTTCAAAGACAGTTCTAATGACAAAGACACTAAGCAGTCAGAGCTTCCCCACTGTGGCTTCTGATTGCTGGTCTGCTTGGGAGGTTTCATTAAAGCCATTAGTTTTCACTTTAAGCGGAGTGCAAATGATGCCTATTTAAGTACCAAGTGGAGTCTCTTAAAAGAGGCATGTAAAATCACTATAAAAAAGACCTTGAGATGCTGACTTAACATTACATCATAGAATCCAGTGTTCAAAGGAAACAAAAAGGTTATTCTTCCTCTGATTTCTTCAAGGTGCATCACCAGAAGGGATGAGAGGAAATCTTTTTGACTTGGGATCCCAAAGACCTCAGTTATTCTCTCACTTTTGTCACTTGCTTTTGCAAGATCTTAGACAAGTCACTTTTCATAGATGGGGAGTGACAAACTAGTGGCCAATGGCTAAGATTTAGTCCAAAGATATGTTTTTTTTTCCTGCAGTATTTAGAAAATTGGCAATATCACCTAAAATTTGGATTTCCAGATTCTCTTGAAAAACTGGGGTGATCGGTTAATCTTGTACCTGTGCTCTCCCCAACACTTGACCCGAGCTGAGTAGTACATCCCTTAGAGCAAAATCGTCTTGCCTTCAGCAGGTACCGCTGTCACCACCACTCCCCAATGTCTTCTTCTGACCCACCTCTCACTTATCATCTGTATCTGCCAGACACTGACTTTGCACCCTCTGATCTAGACAGCCATATATCAATTTTATTATCTCTAAAATGGACAGAGGGGCAGATGAGAGGTGATACTAGAAAAGTGATTTACAAATTTAGTTGATTAAGCAAATGACTTGTTTTATGAATAAAGGTAAAAATTGTTGGGCTCCACTCATATGGATTCTGTCTCAATGAGTACGAGATGGAGTCTCCGATGCTGATTTATGTTTTATTTTTAAGCTCCCAGAGATAAGCTAGGGTTGGATTCCTAACTTAAGTGATCTCTAAAATTCCACGAATTCAACTCACCCCAGAATTCTAGTTTGATAATTCTTTTTCAAGTCAATGGACTTCAACACATTTAAGGCTCTGTTGTAATTATTAAATCCAATTAGCCACTGAGTTGTTATTTTCTATCAGACTTAGGCTATTTACCATAACATCTCCCAACCTGTGATGTGAATGGGAACAAAGGGCTGTCCGGAGTGAATCATACTCATCTATCACTTCAACGTGAAAGTGACTTATTCACACAGCAGGTAATAATTCCCACAGCTTGGTCTCACTCCTCTGAGGACAGAAGTATTTAAAAAAGTTAAGGAAGAGAGGACATTCTTATCAATGCACCATTTGAGTATAAATAACAGAGAAGGATATTCAGGATTAAGGGCATTCTGATAACAGGCACATTTCCCATGGGCCCTTTAAAATTTATGTTCAGGACAGTTTCTTAGAAACCTAAAAAAAGGACAGGAAGGATTTAGATTTGATGCAGTGGGGTCTTGAAAAATTTGGCACAAGTCTTTTTGTTCTGTCAATTCACCCTTCAAGATACCGCAATGTGAGAGAACGCAGGCTCCCGGATCAGACCGCCTAATATCAGAAAACACTGTTGACTGATGTATGTGGACAAGAGGCTTGGGAGCTGAGCAGTTTCCATGGAGATGGGAATTAGTGAGGAAATGCTTTCCTTTTGATTATTCTGGACCCTAATAGGGACAATTGCAACCATTTATCTTTTTCTGAAGGAATAAGGACATCTTTGGGAACAATAGCAAGGACTTGAGCGAGACTGTTCCATGCTAAATATTCTAAAATACCAATCCACAGCTTCTTGCTATGTAAATCATAATATCTTTTGCCTAAAAGTATGACTCTGATTTTGTGGGAGATGAAATTCAGGAAACCTGTAATAGTTTTAGTGATGTTTTATGACGTATCTATAATATATAAATATATGTATAAAAGTTAAGATATATACTAAAATTTGTAATGATAATCGCCTGATTCATAATTAGCCACTGGGCAATATAGAATACTTTCACTTATATGTGAGAAGTAAACAATATGTTATCACCATTCTCATTTTTCAGGTGGAGAAACCAAAGCTTAAACAGCTGAAGTGAAGTTTTTCATAATCCACAAGAAATAAATATGTGAATACAAATAATGGTTCTGGAATCCACATCTAGTGCCTTTCCCTTTTGTATTGCCATTAGATTTTTTCTTTTCCCATTTTTTATTTTTTTTGTGAAATCAGGATTGTTATGCAATTGAATTAAATAGAAATGAAGCAATAAGTGAAAGTTTACAAATTTCACTCCTCCTAACTAACAACTATTATCTGTTTTAATTGATATACTTCCAATTCTTTTACTTTGTTGTTTATACACAAAGATAAATAGATGCATTTATTTACTTATATTTTATAATTATGAGTTCTTATAAGCCATATTATCCTGAAACATTATTTTTTCCTTAACAATATACCAAGGACTTTATTTTCCAGATTAGTGCATCAAGATCTACAGTTTTTGGTTCTTGTTTTTGTCTGTTTGTTTGTTTGTTTTAATGGCTGCATGGTAATTGATTATATTACATGAATGTACCATATTTTAATCATTTTCCTATTTTTAGACATTTAGGTTGTTTTCTTACTCTGCTTTATCTTCTTCTTCTTCTTCTTCTTTTTTTTTTTAATAAATAATGCTGCCGTAATTAACGTTTAGAAGTTTGTTTGATGAGTACTTTTATCAAATGAGTGCTCTAAATAGACACTAGTTTTCATTGCAGCAAAAAATCTGAGAAAGCTCATTCTTAACACACTGATGAACCCTGGATGGTTTTAATGGAAAAAGTATCCTTCTAATGGCATAGTGAGAAATGGTAACTCATGGTTTCAATAGGCACCTCTTTGCTTGTTAGTGAGTACTTCAATTCACCCTGAACAATGATGCTAGAACCTTCTAACCATAATGGTTCTCAACTTTGACTGCACATTTGAATCTCTGAGAGGATTTGTAAAATTTCTGGTGGCCAGGCCAGGGCTATGATTAAAGCATAATGTCTGGAGATGGGATTCAGGCCTCAGTATTTTTTAAAATTCCTAGATGAGTCCAATGAGCAAGTCTGACCTCATTGGCCCATTCTTAGAAGGACTCCAAGCTTGGTTTAATGCTCTGCTGTTGCCATCTTGAAATTCTTAATATCAATTTTATCTGTGAATAAAGATAATTTTGCATGTGAAATTTATGGGACAAGGGGGCATGTGTATGAACAGAGGAGAAACGGGCGATATATGTGTCACCATTCCTTGCTGCACTGTTCACACACAGCCTTTGCAATGTCCCGTGAGCACAGAAACTCGTGGTCCCACTATGTGTGGGAGTTCAACCAGACTCAAAAGAGTACAAGGTAAGCATGTTACATCTGCGATTGAGTAGGTTGGGGAGATTGTAGTCAAGAGATGCCCTTCTTTCCACTTGAACCAGTATATGCTTCAAGCACAGAAAGAAGGCAATGGCATTTTGAGAAACACGGACACCAAGAAACCCAATTATATCCTTTCTTATTCGTGTCACTTCCTTATATTAGTCATTTCATTTCATTTCCACTGAAACTGATCACTAAGAAGGAAGAGGAAAGCTAGGGCAAACCGTAACACCCTTTCTTTTCATGTCTTCCTTACCCATCAGTAAGAGAGGTAGAGCATGCTGGTAGAATGTGCATGAAGCAAGAATTAAAATAAAGACAACTGACTGAGTTCTGTGCAGCATTTTCACTGTTCTTATAAGAACAAAATACATATGAATGCAAGAGCCATGAAATACAAACTCTAATTTTGGTGGTTCTGCATATGAATTAAAAGCTCTTGTTTTTGCATTTAAAACAGGCATTGCACAGTACAAAGGAAATGATAAAACGAATGCTAATAATTTGAACTTTTAGTTTTTCTTTACTTAGAGCACTATTAAATAGCAAATGAAAAACACCATAACTAGTTGAGAGAATGGGGACAAAAGGAAACATCTTTCTGCTTTAGTAATTTTTTTCTTGCTTTTGAACAAGGGACCCCACGTTTTCATTTTGCACTGGGCCCTGCAAAATATGTAGCAAGCCCTGTCTAAATGTAGTCAAGTTTGAGAATCACTGGTTTGATACTTACTTTACCTAGTGTCTGTCCCCCTTCCAGGTGGACTCCAGTGTTTCATTATCCTTCAGTTGCTAATGGTTTCCTTTAAGAGAATGGTAGTTTTGTTTTGTTTTGTTTTGTTTTGTTTTGTTTTGTTTTGTTTTGTTTTGTTTTCCCTAGAAGAAAGCTAGAAATCTAGGAGCCATGAAGAATTTAGAAACATATGTGTATAATTGCTCTTCTGATAAAAGGAAAATGGTATTCAATGTAATTCAGATTACAGTTTTAAAATATAAATTACAGCAGATATTGTATGGATGATAACCTCCTTAAAGACATGATTTTACCCCTTCTAAGAACTGGCAGATATGCCATAAACATTGCACAAAAGTTTATGTAGAAAATTAAAAAAAAACAAAAAATTTATGTAGAAAGTTTGCAAAGGTCTAATATTTTAATTAAGGTTACCATTACACACATATTCATGTCTGATTAACAAGTCTCCCTGACTAGTGTTTTTGCTGGGGGTTCTTAGTTCTCCTTTTGCATCTTAGAATATCTTTATTTTTTCTTGGTTGACACTATAAAGTTCCATGGTCATTGTAACTTCGATAAAGAAGTCTTGGAGGAGCATTTTAAAAAGACTAAGTCTGTTGGTAAACATTGAGTTGTTTATTTGGAGATGCGGGATGAGTCTGACAAAGCCCCAGAACTTGTGTATGCGATTCATCCTAGGGACATCCTTCCAGAGAGGACTGCTGGGCTCTGTACCACAGGTGACCTTGTCGCCAGCAGGGCTTCCTCGTTTGAAAGACCTGGAGTGGACGCTTCCAGGTAGAACTCAGCTTTGCTAGATCCTGGCCTGGGACTGGTTCAGTATATGTGTGGTCAGTGGAAATGCTTCCCTGGGGAATGGTGATACGGATTTAAAGTGAAGGAGATTAGAGTGTGGGTGGGAGTCATGTTGGGAGTTCCTTTGGGGCAGTTCAATTGGTGGGAGGCTCAACGTGCGACTTTTTAAAATCGGAGCAACTTCCAAAATTCTGAGGAAACAAAATTAAATGTTTCTATATTAACATTCCCTGGTCTGCCTGTGCCTGAGTGCATTTAAAGAACCTCTTTGAAGAGTCAGAAGTTTTATTAATTGCCAAGACTCTCTGACAAGACTGGGACATAGAGATGTGATGCACTCAGCCAGTAAACTTGGGTTTTTGACATTATATAATCAGATCAAGTGGTGCTGGCCTCATGGAAATTAAAGAGAAGAGGATTATATTTAGCTTATTTTCAAACTCGGCTTAGTGAGCATCACAGATACGGATATTAATTTTTTAAATGAAAAGTAGACTGTTTACCATGCACAAAGGGTTATTTGTGCTATCCAGATCTATGCTAATCTCCATTCCAAATCCCTTAGCAACTGTTACTTAGTTAGAAAGGTTCAAATTTCATGAAAGAAAGACAACTTTCTGAACATGTTGCAGTGAAATTGCGTCTTGAGATATTGAGCTGTTATTGAAAAATATAAGAAAACTACATAAAGTAATGAAATGATTGCTAAAATGAGTTTGAGTTATTGTTTATATGTAGCAATAGCTTCCTAACCTGCTACTCACATGGGATGATTTAATTCCTGTATTGTAATGAAAGATAGTAAATAATAGCAGTGGAAAATTGTACCAAAACAGACTATGAACTGGAGTTGGATTTCCCAGTTTCCTTTAAGTAGATACCCATCCACTCATTCATGTGCTCACTCAATAAATAGTACATGAGCATCTACCATGTACTGGATTTTATGCATACACAGAAGACTAGATCCAGTGCTGGGCCTAAAGGAGTTTATAATGTGGTGGGCATAATGACATAAGCTTATAAATATATGAAATATAATTATGGAATTGTAAATTATGAAGAACTTTATTCATATATTTAAAAACTTGGTTGAGGTGAAATGGAAAATTTCTGGGAAAAACATAACTTAGCAATATTGAATCAAGAAGAAATAAACCAGCAAAGATATTGAGTCAGCCGTTAAAAATATAACAAAAGCAAATTAAGAAAAAACCTACACAAGTGTCAGATCATTTATAGAAATATTCTCCCCAAAACTTAAGGAATAGATAATTTCTGTATTTAACAGTGTGTTCGAAATAAATATTTGTTAAATATTAAATATATGAAATGCCAAACGAATAAAGAAAATAAGTAAAGAGGTTATGCTTCTCACCTCTTTACATGAGGCTTATAAAACCTCAATAACAAAACCATATAAGAAGAGCACAAGAAAACTATGATTGAGTAACGTTTATGAAATGGATGAATATCCAAGTGGATTCATTGTGTGTGTGTTTGTGTATGTATGTGTGTGTGTTAGTGTATGTATGCATTATCATAATGTATCACCATTGAGTTGGGTTTAGCTAGGAATATAAAGGAGGTTTAAAATTAGAGACTCTATTGATATACTTATCTACGTTGAATATTTAATGACACAACCATTTGATTATCTCAATAGATGCAGAAAATTATCCAATAAAACTCAGCACCTTTGCATTATAAAAACTCTAAGCAAAACAATCTTTTACCTGACAGAGAATTCATCAAAATTCTATAGCAAATAGTATACTTAATGGTGAATGGACGAATTCTCTTTGAAGTCAGAAACAAGAACAGTTCTGGAGGTATTAGCCGGTTGCAGTAAGGCCAGAAAAAAAAAAAAAAAGGCATAAAGATTAGAAAAAAAGTAGCAACACTTTTAATTACTATAAATTATATGACTGTTTACATCAAAAATCCAAGAGAACCTAAAGGATTCCAAGCGCATCTTATTAGAACGAATAAGGGAATTCAGCAAAGGTTTTGAATGAAACATTACTATACTACATGAAAATCAGTTGTATTAAATCAGTTGTCACATAGCAACAAATAATTAGAAATCAATTTTTAAAAAGTGGTATTTCCCAATAACAATAAAAGCTCTAATGTACCTAAGACTAAATCTAACAAAAGACATGGAGTGGCTCCAACTGCTGGAAAAGGAAAATGTGACTTAAATCATAAGGTCATGTATTGTATAGTTAAGAAGATGCTTGCAGGTAGTTCATTTGGGCACCTCAGCAAGGTCAGCAGTGATTTGGGCTCTTTGCACATTTTTGTCCTGCCACCGGAGCTGCCTTCAGGGCGTGTGATCCAAATACTCACACAGGGCCAGGCCTTCTGAAGGGCCTTGTGCTTGGTTTAATGCTGTGCTGTTGCCATCTTGAAAGTCTTAATAATTTTAACTTTGAACTTGTAAATGAAGCCCAATGGTATTATAGAATATGGGCATGAGCAGAGGAGCTATGTGTAATATATGCGCCTGCCAATCCTAGCCACTCCATTTGCATATAGAGTTGGTCAAACCCATGGGCACTGAATTCTGATGGAGCCATAATGAATGGGAGCTCAGCGTGAGTACAAGGTAAGCATGTTATGTCTAGCACTAAATAAGGGGTTGGGGTAGGTGGTAGGGGAAGTGATGACAGCCCCAGAGGCCACACATTCCATTCCAACCAGAACTTGGTTTGAACACAGAAAGAAGGCAATGGCATTCTAAGAAGTGCAAATGACCAAGGAATCCTATTGTGTCACTTCTCAGTATTAGACATTTCATTTACGCTGAAAAGGGTATATAAGGAAAGGGAAAGGAGGACAACCCATATTACTTTTTCCATTCAGTCGTTCCTTATCCATCAGTTGGAGGTAGAGAGGGTTGGTGGAATGTGTGAGAATCAAGAAGTGAAGTGAAAACAGCTGAGTTAGTTTTGTGCGCTATTTCCACTGTTGTGGTCAGAACCAAATATATATGCTATGTATGTGGGCTATGAAATACAAATTGTGTAATTTTGGGAACTTTTGCACCTGAGTTAAATGCTCTTATATTTGTAGTTTAAAACTACTGTCACACAATATATACGAACTGGTAAAATTCATGCTAATAATTTGAAATTTTGATTCTTCATTACTTGGAAAACCATTAAATAACAAGTAAAACAATACCATGTCAAGAGAGACACCACGGAAGAAATGAAAAAGCTTTATATTTTAGCATATTTTTCCCTGCTTTTTGAACAAGGGGCCCTGCATTTTCATTTTTGTCCAGGTCCCTACAGATTATACAGCCAGCTCTGCCTACCCTCCTTAGCCTATGGCTAAACTCCCATAAGCATTGTGTCATAATTGTAAGACAGTGCTCAAAGATCCAGGCATCTAGTCTATATATGAGACAAGAAAAAGATGGAAGAACAAGCTTTTCTTTCATATCCATTGCCCTTATCAGGGATTTATAAGGCTTTCCAGAAGTGTTCAGTCAACTCTGGGTCCCATGGGCAGTATAGTTGCAAAAAGGGATGGGACAGTAAACATCTGGCAAAGAGGAATAAAACCATCTAAGACACTATCTGGCAAAGAGTATTATCTAAGTCAGGGATCAGCAAATGTTATCTGTAAAGGGTCAGATAAGAAATATTTTTGGCTTTGGTGGTCAGACAGTCTCTGCTGCAACTACTCAACTTTGCTGCTGTCATGTGCCAGGCATGGACAATATGTAAACAAATGGGTATGGCTATGCTCCAGTCAAACTTTATTTATGAAAACAGGCATTGGGACAGGTTTGGCCCATGGACCGCAGTTTATTGACCCTTGCGTGGAGCTTTATTTTGCTTGGTTTCCAAATGGTAGACGTTGGGATGTGATAATATATAGCTGCCACTTACTGAATGCCTTCCACATTTTTATCACCTGAGGCTAGGCTTCCATGTGCCATCACTAAAAACAATGTTGATGTTCTGTTATTAATGAAGAGAAGAAGATTGTTGGGAAGGCAAATAATGAAATCTGTCACAACATAAATGAAGTTTTGAGTAAAAGGAAATAGATACAAATGCGTAGATAGAAAAGCTTAATATTGTGAAGATGACATTTTCTCCAGATTTAGTCATAAATTCAATGCAATTCCAATCAAAATTCCTATAGATTTTTCAAGGAACTTGACTGGCTGAACTTAAAATTCATATGGAAAAACAAAGGATTAGGAGAAGCCTGGGGAAGTGGATGTGGCTGAAGTGATTGGGCTCCTGTCTACCATATGGGAGGTCCAGGGATCAATTCCTGGGGCCTCCACACAGAGAGCTGGTGCAGCAAGATGACGCAACAAAAAGAGACAGAGGAGAGACAATAAGAGATGCAGCAGACCAGGGAGCTGAGGTGGTGCAAGAGATTGAGTGCCTCTCTCCCACTCCAGAAGGTCTCAGGATCAGTTCCTGGTGCCACCTAAAGAGAAGACAAGCAGATACAGAAGAACACACAGTGAATGGACACAGAGAGCAGAAAGAAAAACAACGGGGGAGGGGGGGAGTAAATAAATAAAAGAAATCTTAAAAAAAAAAAAAAAAGAGAAGCCTAAACAGTTTTCAAGATGGACAAACTAGGGGAATTTGTCCTACCAATATTAATTTTTCTTATAAAGCTGAACTAATTAAAATAGTGATATTTGCATTGGGCTAGAAAAATGAACTTATCAAACAGAAGAGAGGGTTCAGGAACAAATCTACTTATATTTAACAGAGGAGGCATTATAAATGGGGAAATAATGCGTGATTCAATACATAATGCTGAGTTATTCCATTGAGGAAAAAAATAGATTCCTACCTCATCCCAATCATGAACTCCAGGTGAATTAAAGACATAAATGTGAAAAGGAAACCCTTAATACTTTTGAGACACTTAACCTTGAAGCAGGAAAAGGTTTAAAAAAATCAGACACAAGAAGTATAAGAAGAAGGAATAGTTTGATGAATTTGCTTTCATTAAAATGAAACAAACTTTCATACAATAAAAGACATCAGAATCAAAATGAAAAGACATTCTAGGAAGTGGTGGACACTAGTAAAGCCTAAAATGAAAAAAATAAATAGGTCTGGAATATATGAAAACAATGGTAGAGAAGTAGGGAAATGGGAATTGAGCCACAATCAGATTCGTTTCTTAGCCACTAGATATGCAGTGATTTTTAAAAATGACAATTCATGAGTCAGCTGGCATGTGGAACAATTAAAAATTTCAACCTCTGCCGGTGGGATTATTAACTGGCAAAATTACTATAAAAGGCAAACAGGCAAGATACAGTAAAGTGGAAGATGCACGTGCTAATTACCGTCAGAGCAGTGAGTCTCTACATATCAGCTTCAGCACTCTCTTTTATAATAAATATTCTCTAATGTTCCCAACGTATCCCACCTCTTTGATTCCAAAAAGAAACCAGTATCATGCTACCACATTACTCTACAGAGAAATAAAAGTAACAAAATATGTATGGGATCCAATAGGTGCATGCTTGGGCATGACCAAACTAAAAGACATAATGAGGATGTACATGGCTGCATATATGATATAAATGGAACTTTTAAAACACAGACTGCTGTTTCGTGACTCACATAATGTCACCGTCAGTGATGTAATTTTCTAAAATGGCAAACAACTATTGATAGAGTTGGGACCCAAAGTACAGTCTTTCCTCAACTTACACAGTAAATTATATTCCTGGAATGTCCAGTGTCAATGAAAAATATTTTGTCTTTATATATAAGATGGAGGCAGGTCTAGGCTTGGATTATTTATAACCAGACCTCGTTTCTGTGAATGTTGTGCAACAGCAGGATACAGGACAATTATTTATGTGCCCTTGGCCTCAGTGCACTAAATTCCAGAAGTGCCACCCGGCCATCCGGAGGACCTAAATCTCCCCAAAAAAGGCTGAACTGTTTCCCAAGGGGTGATTCTGCCCCAGTGGGAACCACTGCTTTAGAAAAACTATCACATGTGTATGCACACACACGTGTGTGTGTGTGTGTGAACATGGTATATTCATATAACGGACCTTCAGCTATTGAAATAATGAATTAGAATTGCATGTATCAAAATGGATATAACTCAAAACTATGATGTGCTTAGAAAAAACAATTTGCAGAGTACTACAAATAGCATGGCAGCATTTAAACACAACACTAACACATGCATGACATTAGTGTATTTTTACGTCTATGTTCATATTTAGTGAAAGCATTAAAAATGTGCATGGAGGGCCCGGCTAGATAGCTCAGTGGATAAGAGCACGCTGGGGTCCCACATGGGAGGCCCCGGGTTTGGTTCCTGGGGACCTCTCCGAGCGGGCAGACCACCTTGAGAAAGGCAAGCTGCCGTGGGCGGGGTAGAGCCGCCGTGGGCAAGGCATAAAGCCGCCACGGGCAGGACGGAGCCCCCACGGGCATGGCAAAGTCACCCGTGAAAAGCGGAGCTGCCGCCTGCGGACTG
>PVKH010015397.1:0-16131 GCA_004027955.1 Chaetophractus vellerosus | reverse complement strand
TATTTTTTGAAAGTCTACATTTTCTGGACTTCTATGTGCTAGGATACAAATGAACAAAATAGTCTTGCTCTCAGTGAACAGAAGGTGAACCAGCGGAGATGTATAGAGGTATTAATAATAGCTTACAGTTACCTTCTGAAAGCCTCTTTGCTACTCATATGTGGCCTCTATCCAAGCCAAAACTCAGCAAATAAACTCACTACCTTCCCCCTGATGTAGGACATCACTCCTGGGGTAAGCCTCCTTGGCACTGAGGAATTATTACCAAGTGCTAACTAACTGATGATACATTTGGGGGAAAAAAAAAAAAAAAAAAAAAAAACCTTGACCAAAAGGGAGAACCATTAAATAAAAAAGAGTTTTTATGGCTTAGAGATTTCAAAGTGAGTCGGGAGATCAATTCAGAGGTTATACTTATGCAGGTCTCAGACAGATTTCACTAACTGCCACAATAAACTAGGCTTCAAACAAGAGTGCTCCTTAGGGCTCTAGAGCCAGCTGGACACCAGAGGCAAAGCATACAGCTTCATGAAATCAACACCTGTTTTGCAGGCCCTATTTCAGAATATATGATAATCCATTTCCCCAATAAAATAGAGTTATACTCATTTATAATTCCCCTAATTATGATTCTTCTATTCCTTTTATTTGAACTTATAGTTTTCAATGTACATGTTAAGTATATTTCTTGCAGACTTGAATCTTCAGATTGTTCATATTCTAGTTGAGCCCGGAATCCCAGCAGATTTGCGGCCAACTCGTTCTTTGGGCTTACCCTTGACAAGCAACAAAATGATGATAATGGACAAGTCTCATCCCCCCAAAATGAGGAAAACAATTCATTCTCTCTGCCCCATAATATCTAAGTCTCCTCTCAGCCTGAAGCAGTCAGAGTGTACATTACCCCCAAACCTTCAAGACTGAGGAATGAACAATCATAAAGGGGAAGTGACAGACGAAAGTAAATTTATTGTTATTGTAGTTATTACCATGTGTTAATGGAAGAATTTGTAACATTGATATAAAAGTAGTGTTTTCCAGGGATTCCTAGGAGAGAGGGAGGAACAAATGGATGGAACATAGGTCATATTTGGGGCAGTGAGATTCTTCTTTTTGATGCTGCAAATACAGATACATGATATTATGCATTTGTCAAGATCTGTGGAACACTTCAGCACAAAATGTGAACCATAATTAAACTCTAGACTTCGGTTAGTAAGAATACTTCAGTATAGGTTCATCACCTGTCACAAATGCACTAATCTGTCAATAATAGGGGAAATGATGTGTGTGAGGGGGGGCGGTGAGGGGATATTGGAATTCCCTATACTTTGGATGTAATTTTTCTGTAAATGTAAATCCAAAACTTCTCTTAAAATAAAGTTAAACACTTAAAAAATATGTATGAAATAGAATAATCAAGGCTTAGTAGTCAGAGCAAATAAATCTACATTTACCAGAGAAGATACAACTAGATATTAAACGGCATACAAGAATTTTCCAGGAAAGGATGAGAGGAGGATGAATAAAAGGAATGTTAGTTCATAGGAAACTATCTATGGAAAGCATAGTATGTCTATAAATCACCCAAAGTGGTTTTGTGTGGTAGGAACAAAGAGGCTAATATGGCAGTTGACAATACAGGAAAGACAGGAAAAGACCACATCATAAAATGCCTTATTAATTTCCCAAACACAGGAAAGGTGCCCAAGATTTTGGTGATCACAAACCATGGACAAAAGCTTTGTTCTAAAGTCTTCAAATTTTAAGTTGACGTAATGGCCATTTTAAGCAAAGGAGAACATTGATCACATAAATATATTTTAGAAATATTGTCACTAGGTGCTGCATGTAGGGTGGATTAGAAAATAGGAGGTAAGGAATTGATATTTGAGGAGTGAGTGATCAGTTAGAAGGGTGATATAGCAATCCCAACAAGAAATTTTCTTCAGTCTGAACTAAAGCAAGGGCAGTGGGAAAGGCAAGATGACATGAGTTACACATATATTTGAAAAGTAGAGTACAAAGTAGGTTTCCTACAATAAAATAAGTTACATATAATAAGAATTGTATCAGGAAAGATAAAAACTGTGTGGCTTGGTATTGTATGAAATCAATTTATCAAATTTTAGAGTTGTACCTAAGCTTGGAATCAATTTGAATGTCTTTTTCCTGAAATGTTGTTTTTTTGTTGTTGTTGTTGTTGCTTCTTGATCTAGCTAAATCTATACATGATTCAAGTCATAGTTCAGCTATTACATCTAATTAGAAGCTTTTCCTGAATACACTAGCCTAAATTACGTGCCCTTTCATGTATTACCTTGTTCCTTTCTCTGAGCTTTTGGCAGAGTAATTACAATTCTGTTTCAGTTGTTTCTCTTCCTTGTGAGATTATAAGCTCCATGAATGTTGGATGCTTGTTTATATCATTTAACTTCCATTCCTTATTTGCTAACAAGACAATTTGAGCAGCTCTACCATGATAAATATTTTTAAAGAAATCACTAACTAATAAACCAAGAAAATAAGAAATAAATATACCTGAATATTATAGATGTATGAAAATTATGAATTATGCTCTTTAATTTTAAGAAGCAAAATCTACATTTTCCTGTGACTTAAATTTGAAGAATAAATTCATACAATAAGCACCTCTGAGGCAATCCTAAAGGACATTTCCAACTGCTATATCCATGATTTATGGATTTCTTTAATCATGTCTCCCCAGTGAGTTATATTACTTGCTCTGTAGAGTGTGGGGGCAGCCATTTTGCTTCTCAGAGCAGTGCAAGCGTTAGTTTTGATATGTGGCTTAGTCCTTAGCTATCTTTAAGATCATTTTTCTTCACATATGCAGCTATAACCTTTGAGAATTTTAAAGTATTTCTAATCTAATATCCCCTGAATTAGAGGGCCGAGAGCTGAATGAGAAGTATTCAAGGAGAAAGATGCTTAACATAATATGATTCCTAGCTCAAAAATTCATTCATCCATAGCTTTAGAAAGACCCAGGATAACTGACCTTCAGGTCAGAGGAGCAAGTCATATATTATAGAAAAGGACAATATGAGCCTATAAATAATTTCCTACAGTTTATCATTTCTCTTTAAAGAAATAATAGCTTTAAAACATGGTAACTAAGGACCCAAAGGAAACATTTTTGAAACGTTTTACTATAACATTTTTTAAATGGCCCAGAGAGTAATGGAAAGCATACCATTCCTGCCACGGCTTATCTGTCTATTGAATAGATTGTTTGGCAATCCTAGCATAGTTCTTTCTGTAGCAAATTATCATAGAAGTCTGAGGAGCTTTCATTGGCATAATTGCTAAGAAATGGGGTATGTTTCTTTCATTCTAGCTTTAATACCACCAAGGAAATTTATTTGTTCATCAATTTTACCTATGTTACAAGACAATATAAGCAATATTTCAGTCATTTTTTTATTATTGCTGTATCTAGATATTAAATATTTAAAAGCATCTGGATTTAAAAAAAAAAAACATTATGCCTGGTGTTTTCATGAGGATATGCATTTGAAAGACATAGGCTTTCTTATGGGTTGAATTCTATCCCCCAAAAACGTATATTCAGGGCCTAAACCCTGGTCCTATACACATTATTTGGATACAGGGTCTTTCAAGATGTGAACAGTTCAGGTAAAGACAGGTGTCCCTAAAAGGAGAGGAATTTAGACTCAGTTACAGACCATGCAGAAGGACATGTGAAGACAGAAGAGACAGAGATCAGAGTAATGCATCTGCAAGTCAAGGAATGTCAAGCACTGTGAGAAGCACCAGAAGCTAGAAGAGCTAAGGAATAACTCAGGACCTAGGCCCTGCTGTCACCTTGATTTCAGATTTCCAGCCTTCAGAGCTCTGAGACAATTGATTTTTATTGTTTTAAGTCACCCAGTTTTTGGTACTTTTTTTATGACAGCCCTGGGAAACTAAGCCAAGCTCTAATCCTGACTGTGTTCTTGCCTGGCTGTGAAATTGGGGAAATAAAAATCAGTCTCTGAATGTTGCTATTTTCCATGTCCAGTGAGGGAGGGTTATTATCTGACCCCAACTCTGTCTTCTCTTATCAGTCAGGTATTTCCTTACAAAAAATGAGACCTTCTCTAGTTTGTTTCTAGTTTAACAGAGGAAAGAAACATATTGAAGGAAATTACATCATTTACCTTATCTCAATGAAAAGTAGAGAAGGAGGCATAGAGTTTGCTCAGCCAAGAATAATACCCCACTGCAAACACAAGAACATCTTTGCTGCCACATCTGGGCACAAGGCCATTGGAAGCAACACTCATGCTTGAGATTTCAGGGTATTTACTCATCTGAAGGAAGACTGAGATCTAATGTTGCCCAAAAAAACTCAACCCTTACTTGCTAATTAAAATCTTACCCACTGACCTTGGAAGCGGATCAAGGTTACTTGACTCTGATCTACCTGAAAAGGAAACTAGAAAGCAATTTTCTGGTTTCTACCTTGGAGAGGTGTGAACTCAAGTACTTCATTTCCCAAGCACATAATGAAGATTCAAACATTTTTGGTGGTCACAAAAACAAAACACAAAGCCAATTCTTAACACACTTTTAGTCCTAAAATTATGGGTATCTATGTGGGAAAAATAATATCTGATTAATTAAGTTTTCCACTTTACATAGAGCTTCTTTGACTTCCTGGAAATGCAGTTTTGATCAATGTTATGAGCAGCAACAGACATTTAGAACCTCTCATATAAAAGTCCTCAGTTAGGAATTGGAGGTACAAAGAGGTCCTTGTCCTTATGCTTCTCAATACACTTTATTAGCTACATTCTTCAGAGCACCAACACAATTAATTTAATGGGAAAACACTCAGTCAACCAGGTGGCTAGTCATGTGGTCCATTCATAAAATTTGAGTGATAAAGGCAGTTAATTTTCTATGAAATGATAGAATTTTTATTTCACTTTAAATCTAGTGATCAAAAGTTTTGATAAATATCCAGGACAACAGAATTCCACGAAATATCAGAAAGTGGAATTTCTTTTTAGATTTTGATAAAATGTTTCTAATTTGTTTTTAATTTCATACATTTTTTTGTGTTTGTTATGTAACCATAGTGTTTTGATGCTTTTCCTGCAATATTCCTACCTATTAATATAGCTAGTTAAAGCATTATTATGATATTATTTTGAAAGTCTAGTTGGGAAAATTGGGGTTTTAAAATTCTTCCCATAAAGTCATATTTGCAACCATGCCAAAAGTTCAAAGTGAATTGTAATAGGGATTTCTTTTGCATAGTACCTGCATTTTTGTGTGAGTTGTGTATTGCTCAGTTGGTTATCTTTTAACTTGTGTGTGGCCAGCTGTTCTTCTCTTGTCATACATCCTGCAGAGCTGATCTGAGCATGGAGCTTCTTTGAAGCTCACAAGAATCTCATGCTAGAACTGGCTCAAAGGTGTAAGCATTCTTTTCTCTTTGGTCCATATCACACCACTCTCATATGCTTATTCTTTTATCTTATTTTATTTTTTGCAGAAATAGTCCTGGCACATAAACAAATGATATAATGTCTAGATGAGTGGTCTTTCAGTCAGTCTAAGAAAATGTTGTCTTTGTTTATATTTAGCTCTTAATTTAATGGAACAGATTGGCTGAATCGGTTTGCAAATGATTTCTCAAAATAATTTGTGTATCTAGAAATGGCAGATAAATGAGGATGTAATTACATTATTGGCCATATGAATGATATAATTTGAATAATTGCTTCTTATTTCAACAGCTATATTGAATTCAGCTGCTATCACAGTTAGATGCCAGGTCCCAAATACAATAGCCCTGCAAAGATCATAAGAATAAAAGACAGGCATGCTCAACAAAAAAGAAATAAAACAAAACAGATATCCAGTATCTAACTTCTCTAGGTTGCCCTTATTTCTTTATTTAGCTATTGCCTTCCCTATTCCTTTGTGCTGACCAGTGAGAAAACTTCTCTGGTTTGTTTTTTTGTTTGTTTGTTTGTTTTTTTGGTTTGGTTTTGTTATTTATTTATTTATTTATTTATTTATTTATTTATTTATTTATTTATTTTGGAAGGCCATGTGAGAGATTGTATACTACAATGCAATAAATTTTAATGAGAAAAGAACCATATGAAAAGATGCAGGCTTAAAAAAGAGATGAAAACAATCCCTGGGTCCATAAAGGAGAGAGTAGCCAGCATACCGAGAGTCCTGTAAAATACTTCATCTAACTTCATTTCTGAACAATGTTTCAAAAAATGGGACATTGTTAAAAACTATTCACAAAGTACTTGCATATACACATAACACACACAAATATACATACTATCTTTTTAAATTTTGCTGCTGAAGGGTTATTGATAAGAAAATGACTTCCTTTTTATTATTTATTTTACTCCTGTTATTTCAGTTTTACATTTCCCAAGTACATCTAACCAGCAGAATAATTTGGTTTCTGAATAGATATAGAAAGAGTAAAAATTGGAGAAGATTAAAACCTAATGATATATATGTAGAATATATTTTATTATCACAAAACATTAATTAAATGCAGGGCTATTTTTGTTAGTGACCTAAAGAATTAAAACATGATATAAAATATGAACCATGAAATACTTTTTATCGAAATATGACTTTGTTTCACATTTTTAGGACATATCATCATATAATCAACATATAATCAACTTATTTGCAATAATTTTATTAGACTAACAAGATAATATGCACTGTTGCCCCCTAAGAAATGAAAGTATACCATCATTTAATTCTAAACAAAACCAGGTATATTTATTTTAATAAAGATTTTTCTATTGAAATTATAATCTTTTGCACAAAAGAGCTTAATAATTTAAAAGATTATTTAAGCATAGCTGTTTTACTTACAAATGAAGGAAAGATTTCTTTCAACTTAATTATTATGACTAAAACATGTTTATATTGACCCAAACTAATCAGTAAGTGTATTAAAAATATTGCTTTTGTTATCTTGTTTCTCTTTGCCAAGAGGAAAAATTCTTTTGTTGTCATGTGTCTTTTACATTCCTTACTGTGATCCAATCAATGTAAGAGTCTTACCATACCTAAATGTATTACTTTGTTACTTTCAATCTTTTCAATTTTCTTTTGTGACCTTCTTCCTCCATTTCACTGTCAGTTTTTTTTAATTGAACATGCATCAAATGTTTTACTCTATGAACTGGTAAATCTGCTCTATGCTTACTTTTCCCATTTCTTCCATGTAACCTAAATTCATGCTTCCTTGCTTATAGAGTATAGAGGAAATACTTTTGTGTTTCTACAGTTAGAGTTTTCAGAACACATTTAGCAAGACTTGTATGTTAATTTACAGCTGCACATATAGTGAGAAAATTCCAGAGAAATTTGCCTAACTCCAAAATGATCTGTTTACATATCCAGAGGAAATGAGGATATTTGAAACAAATTGGACTGGAGACATGTGGGCTTTAACTGGCCCTTACTATAATGTTAGTAAGACTCAGTCTATCTAGTTTTCCAAGAAAGCACCCTCAGAAAGCTAGGGGATTGCACAGTCTCTTTGCCCTTTATAAGCAGAGAAAAAAAATATTTTTTTACCCATTGCCTATTGAGTGTCTGACCACTCATATAGAAGGTTTATTCATCTAGGTTTCTTCCTGTCACCCCAAGGGTAAGAACTGGGCCACAGGACACTGATGTAGTTATCATAATGTAAATAATTTTAATCTGTCTCTTATCCAGAACACCTTGTGAGCACATTTGGGCTAAATTAATTTTTTGAATGTTAAAAACACAACATTTTGGGAAGAATAGTGCCAGAAATGCCTGTCACATTCTAAACTTTGAACTGTAGAACATTTTTATATCAATAAGGCATTTAATGGAAGGTACTTTAAGAAAGAGGCAATGGAATAAATAATATTGTTGGTCAATAAAGGGAAAGATAATGAAGGGAAAGCAAAATATTATAATGAAAGGGGAGGACACATTTCTTCTGTATAATGAAGGTCAATATGTAAGACTGGTCTGAGGTCAGGATCAGGGAGGAAACCAAAAGCTGAATTCAGGTCAGATGGAGACAGAACATATATGCACTAATAAGGGATAGACATCGTTAACTTAAGATGATAAATGAGGAGAAAAAGTTTTGGCTTTTTTGTTTGTTTTACTTTTTAAATAACACTTATGATTCAACGATATAGCACTAATAATAAAACAAATATACTCGTGTATTCATGAGACATTTTTAAAAGATATGGCAAGAATGATTTATTTTTTCCACAGAATTAAAATGATTTATCTAATTTATTCCAATCCCTTCAATTGCCCCCCTCCATAAGGACACTACCTTGAACTTGGTGTTTATCTTTTTTTTTTAAGATTTATTTTTATTTATTAGACATCCCCCCCCCTTTTGCTTGTTCTTACTGTGTTC
Organism: Chaetophractus vellerosus; assembly: GCA_004027955.1. Classification (NCBI taxonomy): domain Eukaryota; kingdom Metazoa; phylum Chordata; class Mammalia; order Cingulata; family Chlamyphoridae; genus Chaetophractus; species Chaetophractus vellerosus. The sequence goes on along the minus strand of PVKH010015397.1, from coordinate 7,688 downwards.
ATTTTTATCTGCATTCCTCTGTGTCTGCTTGTCTCCCCCTGCTGGGGCAACCTGCTGAGTCAGTTCACCGGTGCGGTGGCCCGCCTGCTCTCAGGGACTTGCCTTTGTCTGAGGGGGCTTGCCTTTGCCCACAGCAGCATGCCCCACCCGCGGCGGCTTGCCCCACCTGCATTGGCTTGCCTTCTCAAGATGGTCCGCCCGTTCCAGGAGGCCCAGGGACCGAACCCCGGGCCTTCCATGTGGTAAACCAGCGCCCTACCAACTGGGCTACAGCTGGCCCCATTGGTGTTTGTCTTATCATTTTATTGACCATGCTACGTATATCTGAAGCAAGAGCAATGTATAGTATCTTTTTTATTTTTTAATTAAGTGGTGATATATAGGATGCTTCTTTGGTAATTAGCTTTTCCACTTCATTCTGAACAAAAATTTCTTTCTTTGATTGGTTTGGGTTTTTTTTAAATATGGGGATGCTCTGATAATTTTCTCTATTTTTTTTCATTTAGAAATTTATCTCTGATGTACATGTGAAGGAGTGAACAGAATTCAGGACACCTAATAAAAGTTTTTCAAGATTTGAGATATAAAAGAAAGAATATAGAAAACATTTAGGAAAATTATATCTTTGGGCATCGCTTCCAACAGTGTGAAAAACTTCAAACAGAAATGAGTTATTTCCTCTAATTATGGAAGGCAATATTGATCTACAAAAATTGCCTGAATAGCTCAGACTTCTTTCCTCCATTCTTGCACTTATTATTTTATTAACCTTTTTGAGGTCATTGTAGATTCATATGCAGTTTTAAGAAATACTACTGAGACATCTCATGTTCACTTTGCCAGTTTCCCCCAGTGGGAACATCTTGTGCAATATCACTGGCAGGAATTTCTATCACAGATATTTCTATCACCACAAGGATGCCTCATGTTGCCCTTTTATAGCTGCATCAAATTCTAATCTACCACAGTTCCTCTTTAATCCTTGACCAACACAAACTTTTATCTAATTTTATCTTTTCAACAATGTTCCATGAATCTAATCATACCGTATATAAATTTGGAAATTGGCTTTTTTTCACTTAGTGTTCAATATTTTCAAATTATTAGTGTTCAAATTATTGTGAACAATAATTTGTTCCTTTTTATTATGGAGTAGTATTCCATGATATGGATGTACCACAGTTTCTTTAAACCATCCACCCACCGAAGGATAGCTGGATTGTTACCAGTTTCGAGCTAAGATGATTAAAGCTGCTATAAACGGCTGTGTACAGATTTTGTATGAACAGAAGTGTTTGTTTCTCTGGAACTTCCCAGGACTATAATTATTGGGCCATAAAGAAGCTACATATGTAGTTCTTTAAGAAAATGACTACATGTTTGTCACAGGGATGGCATCATCTCACATTCTTAGGAGGAATTTATAAGTAATACAGTATTTTGTATCCTCTCCAGAATTTAATGTTGTCACTACTTTTTACTTTATCAATTCTGTTGGTGTACAGTGGTATCTCGCTGTAGTTTAAATTTTCCTTCCCTTAATGTCTAAAGATTTTGAACATCTCTCAAAGTGTTTATTTTTGTCTGTATTTCCTATTCTGAGTAATGTCTCTCCTTCATTTCTTTTTTTTTTTTTTTAAAGATTTATTTTTATTATATATCTCCCCTTCCCCCAGCTGCGGCGACGCGCCGAGAGTGGTCACTGCACAGGCGCGGCTTTCCCCGCTTGTGGGCAGTCTCTGCGTCTGTTCACAGCCGGCGCTTGATTCAGTTCGTGGGTGGCTGGCTGCGCTCCATCCACGGGCGACCTGCCCTGCCCGTGGCGGCTCTTGCCCTATCCGTGGCAGCTTCTTGCCCTGCCCACGGCGGCTCCGGCCCGCCCATGGCGGCTTGCCATTCTCAAGGCGGTCTGCCCGCTAGGTGAGGTCCCCGGGAACCGAACCCGGGGCCTCCCATGTGGTATGCCGGCGCCCTATCCACTGGGCTATCGAGCCGGCCCCTCTCCTTCATTTCTTATTGGATTATTTATTTGTTTTAATGTTGAATTTTGAAAGTTCTTTCTAGAGAAAGAACTCCAGGATACTTATATATTCAAGTGAGAGAGCTCTAGGGAGTACTTTATATATTCTACGTATCCTTTGTCAATATGTGGGAGAAAATATATTTTCTCCCACTCTGTAGCTTGGTTTTTCTTCCTCTTAGCAGAGTATTTCATAGAGCAGAACAGAATGCTTTAATTTTGATGAATTCCAAATTAAAAATATTGCCTTTCATGAACTGTTCTTTGCTGTCAAGTTAATAATTGTTTTCCTAGAATTAAATCATGAAGAGTTTCTCCTATTCTTTCTTTAGGAAAAAAAACAGCTTTATATTTTAAGTTTAAAATGTAGGTTCTTGATCCATTATCATGTGTGAGACTTCATTTATTGTCTATGAGAATTCAATTACTCCAGCAATATTTTTTGAAAATTGTACATTTCCTTCATTGAATTACTTTTGAATTTTTATTTGTGTTTTTTTTCTGGATCCCTATTTTCTTCCATTTGTCTAAACATCTATCTATTTATCACCCAATATTTGCTAATGTAGCTAGATAATAATTCTTGAAAGATTTGAAGATTGATTCCTCCCATTGTGTTTTTTTCCCAAATTGTGTTAACTGTTTTACTTCCTTTTACCTCCCCATATAAGGTTTTGAAAAAATGTGTCTAGATCCACAAACATCTTGCCAAGATTTTGATAGGAATCATGTTAAACTGTACAGTAATTTTGGAAGATTTGACTTCTTTTCTATGTTGAACTTTCCAATTTATTTACATCATGGTTTGTCTCTCCATTTATTTAGATCTCTGGTTTCTTTCATCAATGTTTTCAGCTTGCAAGTCCTTTGTATATTTTGTCAGATTTGCAACTAAAAATTTCCTTTTTAAAAAATTTTGAGCTATTGCAAATGGTATTGTATTTTAATTTTGGTGTCCACATTCACCTCTAAGATATAGATACATATTGATTTTTGTTTATTTATTTCATATCTTGCATTCTCTCTGAACTCACTTACTTAATCTAAGAATTTTGGGAGATTTTCTATGTAGATGTATGTTATCTCTAAATTGGGGTAGTTTTATTCTTACTTTCCAGTCTGTATGCCTTTGTTTTCCTTGCTTTATTTCATTTAGCTCTGGTTGATTAAGAATGGGGGAGTGGACATCCTTGCCTTTTCCCAGTTATAGAGAGAAAATATTTCATCTTTAAATTTTAAGTGTAAAGTTAGCTGTAGAATTTTGTATATGTTCTTTATCAAACTGAGGAAGTTACTGGCTATTCCTAGTTTTCTTAGAGGTTTGAATGAGTGGGTGTTGAATTGTAACTGGTATTTGTCCTGCATTGAATAACATGATAATGCTATTGTCTTCTTTAACCTGTAAATATTTTGGTAATCATTAATTGATTTTTGAATATTGAACTAACCTGCATCCTTTAAAGAAACCTTATCTGGTCATAGTGTATATATCTTTTATATATTTTTGAGTTCTATTTATTATTATTCTGTTAAGGGTTTTGCATTGATATGCATGAATGGCATTTTGCTGTAGGATTACTTTTTATACTACCTTTATCTGGTACCATATTAATAATAATAGCTTCATAAAATTTGGAAGTTTCCCCCTTTCTGTTACTTAAGCCCAAAACAGATTATGGTATATATTTATAATAGCAGTTCAGGCAAATGAAGACAAACATGTTCATTTGGGGTTTTATGTTATGAGACTCTGGAGTTTATTTAAAACTTTTGTTTAGCTGCCTTCCCCTGACACCCTTCCCTGCCCTCTAACAGAAGAATTAAGTTGCTACCTTGTACTACCAGACAGGGGTAGAAATCCAGGTTCCCCACCCAGACTCCAGTGATAACTCAGGAGGTGAGGTTTCCTTATTACTACTCAGTGGAGGTGGGAGTTCTGATACCCAACAAGGCTTCCACTGATATTTCCCTGGCTGAATAGTAAGAGTGCTTCATTTCTATGCCTCATGTGACTCCAAGAGAGGGTGAGCTTATTATAGCTGGGTGGTGGTAAACGTCCTGATACTTCACTAGGACTTCTCTGATACCACACCAGCTGAGAGGAGGAAGGGCCCCTCATTACTGCTGAGTGAGATTAGATATCCATGCTCCCCATGTTAACTCCCTGATTCTGTTATGGGAGTGTGTTGTTCTACTCGACAATGATCAGTCAAAACTACCTACTTGGCCTTCACTGACATCGCCCAGGAGGTGGGGTTGGAATGCCTCATTACAGCCTGGTGAAGGTAGAAGTCTAAGGACCCCACTTGGTCTTTGCTTACATGGATGGGTTTTGGTCAAATTTTTTTTCTAGTGTTTGGCTGAAGGTGAGAAGTTATTTTCTAAAAGTTTTCTATCTAGCTGGGCTACCCCTTTCTTGGCCTTTAACTAAAAAGAGCACACATTGAAGAAGTTTACTGGCTTCTTCAGCTTCAGGCTTCAGATATATGAGGCAAAAAAAAAAAAAAAAAAAAAAACCCAAGGAACTCACCACTGTGTCAGCCATTGAATCATGAGGTCTCAACAAGTCTGCCTTCTTCTATTTCTACTTTCCTGAATCTTCTTAGGTTTGTTATATATAAATTCCAGTGTTTGTACCTGCACTTAAAAAAAAAAGAATAAAGGAATTATTCTTACACTATCTTCCAGAAAGCAGAAGTTTTCTTATTATTATTATAAAATTTCAAGGAGCCAATCTTCTCCTTTTGTTTTATTCTATTATATAGACCTAGTTTTCTGTTTTAGTCCCCTTATTTACCACAGGCTCACACTTCCATTTTACTTATTCTTTTCACAATTTATTCAATGTGACCTATAAGTTAGAAGTAATCCTTATGTCTCCCTGATGGATATCACACTAGCTGAGTGTTTCTTCTCCTTGACAGTGTTGTAAAATTACTCAACTAAATATCAATTTATATTCCTCTTTACACAATATGTTCATACTTTTTCTTTTCTTCTTTTGATTAGTTTTTGTAATATTATCCATATTTGAGTAGGGAATGGGAGAATATTTCCTATAATTCTTGTAACACATATTTTGACTAAAATATAACCTTCAAATGCTTCAAATGTTTTTACTAACATTTTGCACAAACCCACACAAGGAAACATGGAAGATATCAGAGTTTGAAATTACTGGTAGGGGTTGAGAGGGTGGAAAGTTTCAAAATATTTAAAATGCATCATTTCAACTGAGGAGAAAAAAAAATGAGAACCATTTATATTTTCTGTACAGCTTTCTCTAAATGTATTATTACAAGGACTCAATGTAAGTTAATTCTTTGATCCTATTTCAAACATAAAGTTACAAGATACTGTAACATAATTTTCTGAGCTATGCTTTCACATGTAACTCAGTCTGAAATAATTGTTCAAAAATTAGATTGAACCACTTCTGTACACGTATCAAAGGTAAGCACAGCTTTTCCCTTTGTGCAGTGCTTCAATAGTAGATATTCAATCAAATTTAAGATCTTATACCTGCTTTCAACCTTTATTATTTTTAAAAATATTTTATTAGTTGCAGCAATGTTATAATCATTAAAATGAGAGAAACATTAATTAAGAAATTAATAATTATGAAAAAATATTTATTCATTCTTGTGTATGATGAAAATACTGACTTTGCTCATGTAATTCACAGAGGATTTATCCACAGACCCAGAAGTAAATATATGATTCATATTATGATAAGAGTTATGAAAGGAAAGTGCAGAAATTTTTGAAAATATATAACAGGAGGCATTTACCATCTATAAGTAGATACTCCAGAAAGTCATTCACAAGGATGTCAAGAAGCAGCAAAACAATAATTAGGATAGAGATGCTGGAGGCAGACAACAAATATTTAATTTCCAATTCTACTACCCTGAGACCTTGGGGAATTCTTAAACCTCTCTGTGTTTCAGTTTCTGCTTCTGAAATAGGGAGAATAATACCTAGCTCTTAGAGTTAAAGAGTATAATATTTGTTAAGTATTTAGAAGTGTTTGACACATAAAGAATGTCATTCAAGTGCTTGATTAAAAATAAAAGTGATTATCCAGATGATACATTTTAAGTAAACAGGATTTAAGGGGGGAAAAGATGAAGTGCATTCTTCAGGAAAGGGTATGACTTAGAGGAAATGCAATAACTCTATTGAGGCTGTGATTCGGAGAGCAAGGATGAAAGTAATAAGGAAAACAAGAATAAAATTTACACTGTGTCTCTATAATGAGAGAGAAAGGGGGAAAATCAAGCATGAGAAATAGGCTAGAACCAGAATCATTTAGGGCCATATTATGAATATTTATCCTTATCCTAAGAGCTATAGGAAACCTTGCAAGCATTAGACACATAGGCATAATTAGATTGTGTTTTAAAGGGAATGCTCTCTGCTATATGATTTCTGGATTGCTATTAATTATTAATTAAAGACACAGTAGTAAGAAGACAGTTTTTTGGCATTAATGAACTAGGCTCCATAAGACAGTTCTCTGAAAAAATGCACAATATTTCTGCAGAGACTGATACTTAAATCTCCCACTCCACCTCCAAAATGCACAATTTCAGATTATTCTGTAGAAAGCCCCAGGTTTTTTTTATTGTGTTTTACATTTACACACAGTCTTTCATAGATCTTTATAGTTACTCAGTGATTTAAAAAAGAGTCCCATTTTAAAATAGAGGCTGTTGGAGATTAAATCACTTACCCCACAAAAGACATGTTCGAGTTTTAATTCTTGTTGCTACAGATGTGAACCTGTTTGTATAAGGGCCTTTTGAATATGATATTATTTAAGGTGTGGGCACATTAGTAAATAAGATCTTTGAAGATCCTATTTGGTTGAGGTCAAATTGAATCAGGGCGAATTTTAATCTATGTGACTTGAGTCCTTATAAGGGAGAGAAAATTCGAAAGACTAACTGGAAGAAGTAGAAGCCAGAAGAAGACAGCATGGGAAGGAGGCAGAGATGCATGTCAAAGAACTCCAAGGATTGCAGCAAGCACCAGAATGCTACAAACTCTGGGAGAAACCATAAACTGCCAAGACTTTGATTTTGGATTTCTAGCCTTCAAAACTGTGAGACAATAAGTTCCCATTGTTTAAGTCAATCCATTATATGGCATTTGTCATAGCAGCCCCGGCAGACTAAGACAGAAGCATAACATCAGAGGACATATCTAGTTTACTTTGAGAAAACCCAGTAATCCCTGTTCTGCATGGAATATCTTGTCTAAAAACCATCAGGTTATAAATTGCAGATATCAATAAATATGTGGGACCCTGAACAGGATTAAAACTGGATAAGAACAAATAGAAATAAAACAAAAACAAAAACACTTTACTGCCTTTATCTATTTTACTGGAAGTTGTCTTTACCTATTTTCTTGTTTATTCAGAGGAGAAACGGGAAGGAATTGTGGTAGATTGAATTATGCACCCCTATTTAGACATATTCTTAATCTAACTTCTTTGTGGTTGAATCTATTGTAAATATGACTCTTAAAGATATGATTTTTTGTTAAGGTGTGGCCCAACTGAATAAGACTGAATATATTTCCAAATTACTAGAGACCTTGTGAAGAGAAGGCTGCAGAAGGGAGTCAAAAACAGGAAGTAGGGGCCGGCCGTATAGCCCAG
>PVKH010015395.1:0-16109 GCA_004027955.1 Chaetophractus vellerosus | reverse complement strand
CCCATTCCCCACCTCATAACAAAACCTTTTTGTATGTGGATACAAACAAATAGTGAAACACAATTTCAAACATTGTCACTGGTCCACAGCAAGGTACACAGTTTGGATGGTACGCTTCTATAAATTTTGTTGACATTCACCCTCTCCTGTGTCCATTGTTGCAAGGCAATGGAAAACATTTAAACTGGCCACTCAATGCCCCTTGTTCAATCCACTCTGTTCCTCCCAACGCCTCACCCCAGAGCCCACAAAAAACCCCTTCCTTGGCTCTTTGGATGACAACATTCATAGATACATGCAACAGAGTGTCTAGGCTCAATGGTTCATCCCCCACTGGGAACCGCCCCTGCTCCTAAAAGTCACCCCCTGTGTATTCCTGAGGGAATTGGACCTCCAAATATAGGAAGTCCAACTCCTTCTCTCTCATTCATGCCAATTTCATTCTCCACCCACTGGTACAGCACATTATGACAGAATGAACTCTCCCAAACTCCCTAGAGGTCCACTCCATATAAGAGCAAATGAACACCCCCAATCCCACACACCAAAGCTGTAAAACCTCCCTGTCACATTGCCACAAGTGCATTTCCAACTCTGCACTCACATCCCCTCACCCACAAGTCCCAAGTGTTCATCCGGTCCCTCTTCCACCACATCCAAGCATCCCAGGCTCTCCAACCTGCCCTTCACAGTCCACCTAGCTGACAACCCTGCACACTCAACACAACAATATCACCACCTACCTGTCCCAGCCCCCCAACATGCAAACACTCTACATCACCTCACCACAGATTACATCCCTATGGATGAAGTCCCAAAACTTTCTCTTCTCTTTCTCTTTCTTGTAAACATATCTTTCAGTCCCTAGTTCTGAGGGATTACTCAAATTCCTTAATTCATATCAGTGAGGTCATGTACAGTTCACTCTTCAATGTCCAGCTTCCTTCACTCAATATAAGGTCTAAAAGATTCATCCATGTTATCCCATGTGTTAGCACTTTATTCCTTCTTACTGCTGAGTAATATTCCATTGTATGTATGTACCACATGATTTTTATCCATTCATCTTTTAATGGGCAACTGGGTTGACTCCAACTTTTGGGAATAGTGAGCAATGCCACTATAAACATTGGTGTACATATATCTGTTCATATCTTTGCTTTCCATTCTTCTGGTTATATACCAAGCAGTGGAGTTGCTGGATCATATGGAAGATCTATACTTAGATTTTGAGGAGCTGCCAAAATGTCCTCCACAGTGGCTGGACCAATCCGCAATCCCACCAGCAATGGATGAGTGTTCCCATTTCTCCATATCATCTCCAACATTTATAGTCTGCTGTTTTTTTAATAGCCACAATTGTAATGTGTGTGTAAGATGGTATCTCACTGTAGTTTTGATTTGCATTTCTCTAGTAGCCAGAGACATCTAGCATTTTTTCATTTGCTTTTTATCCATTTGTATTTCTTCCTTGGAGAATTGTCTTTTCAGATCACTTGCCCCTTTTTGAAATGGGTTGTTAGTCTTTTTATTTTTGAGGTGTAGGTCCTCTTTATATATGCAAGATATTAGGCTCCCATCAGATATATGTTTGCCAAATATTTTCTCCCATTGGTTAGAATGTCTTTATATTGACTTGATGACATCCTTTGAGGTTCCAAAGATTTAGTTTTGTGGAAATCCCATTTGTCTATTTTTTCTTTTGCTGCTTGTGTTTTGTGTGTGAAGTCCATGAAACCATTTCCTATTACAAGGTCCTGTAGATGCTTCTGTTCATTATCCTCCAAGGTTTTTATGTTCTTAGTTTTATATTTAGTTCTTTGATCCATCTTGAGTAGATTTTTGTATAGGCTGTGAGATGGTGTTCCTCTCTCATTCTTTTGCATATGGTTATCATTGGCACATCTTTGTTGAGAGGTTTTTTTTTTTTTTAAAGATTTATTTATTTTATTACATATCTCCCCTCCCCCCCCCCGCTGCGGGGGCCCGCCGAGACTTGGTCACTGCGCAGGCACGGCTTTCCCCACTTGTGGGCGGCTTCTGCTTCCATCACGGCCGGCTTTTCAGTTCGCGGGTGGCTGACTGCACTCGATTCACGGGTGACCTGCCCTGCCCGTGGCGGCTTTTGCCTGTCCATGGCAGCTTTTTTTTGCCCTGCCCATGGCGGCTCTGGCCCACCCATGTTGGCTTGCCACTCTCAAGGCGGTCTGCCCGCTAGGAGAGGTCCCCGGGAATCGAACCCGGGGCCTCCCATGTGGTATGCCGATGCCCTATCCACTGGGCTATCCAGTTGGCCCCTGTTGAGAGGTTTTTGATGACTGAGTCTATCTCTTTACTTTTAATTGGACTGTTGAGTTCACTAATTAGTTCTTTCATCAGTGTAGGCTGCCTGTGAGTTTCTAAGAATTTGTCCATTTCCTCTAAATTATTACCTTGTTAGCACAAAATTTTTCAAAGTATCCTCTGATGATAATCATTATTTTGGTGGGTCAGTAGTGATATCACCTTCTTCATTGCTTATTTTATGTATTTGCATCTGCTCTCTCTTTTTCTTTGTTAGTCTGGCTAAGGGTTTGTCAATTTTATTGAAATTCTTGAAGAGCCAGCCTTTGATTTTGTTTATTTTTTCTAGTTTTTTTAAAATTTTCTTTTTCATTTAGCTCTGCTTTGATCTTTGTTATTTCTTTTTTCTGCTCCTTTCAGGTTAGTTTGTTGTTTTTCCAATCCTTTCAGGTGTGCAGTTAATATTTCAATTTTAGCTCTTTCTTATTTTTTAATATATGCATTTAGAGCTATAAATTTCCCTCTCAGTACTACTTTGGCTGTATCCCATAGGTTTTGATATGTTGTGTTGTCATTTTCATTAGATTTGAGGTAGTTGATAATTTACTTTGAGATTTCCTACTTGACACACTGTTTGTCCAAGATTTTGTTAACATCATATCTTCATGCCTAATCTAGTTCTATGGCCCTTAGTGATTTCCAATTTCATTCCATTGTGGTCAGAGAAAATACTTTGTTTAGTATCAATCATTCTGAACTCGTTGAGAGTTGTTCTTTGGCCTAGCATGTGGTCTATCTTGGAGTATGATCCATGTACTCTCGAGAAAAATATATATCACTGTATTTAGGTGTTGCATTCTGTATATGTCTATTAGGTCCAGTTCCTCTACTGCATTATTCAGGTTCTTTGTTTCTTTACTGGTTCTCTGTCTAGATGTTCTCTCTCATTGTGATAGTGGTGTATTGAATTCCCCCACTATAATGTAGAGGCATTTACTTCTCCACTTAGTTTTTCCAGTGTTTGCCTCATTTATTTTGAGGCACACTGATTAGTTGCATAAACGTTTATGATTGTTCTCTCTTCTTGTGAGATTACCCCTTTTACTAATACATAGCATCCATTTTTCTGTTATGATTGTTTTGAATTTAAAGTCTTTTTTGTCCCATATGAGGTTTGCTACTCCTGCCCTTTTTTGGTGATTGTTTCCTTGTATAATTGTTTTCCAGCCATTCACTTTCAGCGTCCTTGAATCCCCGGGTCTAAGGTGGGTCTCTTGTAGACAACATATAGATGGGTCATATTTCCTTATCCATTCTGCCAATCTGTGTCTCTTGACTGGTGAGTTTAATCTGTTAATATTCAGTTTTATTACTCTCAATGAATTTCTTATATCTGCCATCTTTTCTTTGGGTTTATGTATGTCCTATGTAGTTTTCGTTTTTCTTTATGTCTTTTTAGTTGTTCTTAGACTCTCCTCCAACTCTCTCTCTCCTCTTTTCTCCTTTCAATCTTTAGAGCTTCCTTTAGTATTTCTTGAAGTGCAGGTTTCTTGTTGGCATATTCCCTTAATTTCTGTTTATCTGTGAATATTTTGAACACTCTGTCATTTTTGAATGCCATCTTTGCTGGATAGAGAATTCATGGCTGAAACTATTTTCTTTTAGTAACTTGACTATGTCATACCAATGTCTACTTACATCCATGGTTTCAGCTGAGAAGCCAGCATTTAATTTTATAGTGCTTCCCTTCTATGTGATGGTTCTCTTTTCTCCTGCTGCCTTGAGTATTTTCTCTTTTCTTGAGCATTGGATATTTTGACAAGTATATGTCTTGGAGTTGGCCTGTTGGGACTTATACTCTTTGGGGTGTTCTATGCTTCCCAGATATGTCCATCCATCTCCCTCAATAGGGTTGGGGAATATTCAGTCTTTGTTTTCTTTAAAACTCCTTCTGTTTCCTTTCCCTTCTCTTCTACTACTGGTACACCTATAATGTGTATGTTTGTACATTTTGTGTTATCAGTTAAATTCCTGAGTCCCTGCTGCATTGTTTTTTATATTTCATCGATCTTTTCTACTATCTGTTTGATTTCAGATGAACTGCCTTCCACATCACAGATTCTTTCTTCTGTTTCTTCAAATTTGCTGTTATGTGAATCCATCACCTTTTTTTATTTCTTGGATTGTGCATTATCTTTTTATGTATGTTTACAATTTCTTCAGTGTGCCCTCCCAGTGTCTTCTTAATATCCTTAAAATCTTCCTTCAATTCATTAGTTTGGTCCATGATATTTGTTTGGGCAGCTTTGATTAGTTGTTCTTTGTTCTGCATCTCCTCCTGGGTTTTGGTTTGTTTTTGGAATGGTCAATGTCTTCCAGTTTCTCAGTATTGTTTGTAATTTTGTGTTGCCCTCTGGTCATCATTTTCTCTTCATGGGTTTATTCAGTTGGTTAGCTTCTCTCAGTGCTCTAGAGTTTTATTTAGCTTATAGTTCTGCATCATTGTTAAGTTTTCTTTTTCATACTTTCTTCTTCTTGTTATATTTCATTGTTTTTTTTCTGTTTCCTTGAAGGAAAAAGATTAGGACCAGAGGTATCAAAAGGAGTAATAAAGGAAATAGGATAATATTACTATTGATAAAAGTTAGAACAGGAGCCATATCAGACATTTTAATTTGAATATTTAACTCATGTAAGCAGTATAGAGTAATAGGGGAAAAAGTGGAATGCCCAAATGGAATGGGGAATCACATAGAGAAAAATACATAGAATATTTTATAAGACCAGATTGATGAGGATAGAGAAAACTAATAAAGAAAAGGCTGAGAGAAAAAAAACAATATAATAAAAAGAAAGAAAGGAGAACAGAATTGACAAGATAGAAGTTGACAAGTGTGAATTTGAGGATAAATGATAAAAGGTGGAATATAAGAACTACAACAGAAAGTGAAGGTAGAAAGATGAAGGAAGAAGAGCTAACATTGGTAGACACAATCACTATGCATAGAGAATGGAAAGTCACAGAAGAAGAAGACCAGCAAACAAGAAAAAATCTATCAGCACCTAATTTTTAAAAAATTAAAAAGAGGATAGAGTAGAAGCAAGAAAGGCAACAAACTGAACAACATAGAAGAACCAAACACAGAAGCATGCAGTCAAGCAAAGTTAAGGGAGAACAGCATTCTTTTTGGGGCCCTTGTGGAGACTCTCAGCCTGCTTTCATTAATCAATTACCCTGCAGGCTTTGAGGCACAATTTAGCAATCAAAACATGTCAAAACATTTCTCTCTCTCTCTTTCTCTTTTAAATGAAATAAGGGTCCTAAAAGAATGCTTCTTCTGGATCACCCAGTCCTGTAAGGGGACCCAAAATAGGCTCATGGAAATTTATCAATTACTTCCTACTGCCTGACCTCCTGCCAGGGGAGCTGAGATTGTTACTGAGAGTGGAGCTGTAAAATTGCTGGCTCTACCCCTTCCTGAGCCTAGCCTCTATGTCGTGGTTAGGTAAATTAGCTGTGCACCACAGATTTGACCCTCCCCTCCCCTCAGCCCAGCACAACTTCCAGCTGGTTAATTCACTCTCCAAAACTTCTAGATGTTCCTAGTGACCAAACCTACAAAAAGGAAACCCCTCTCCACCCTTTTCCATAACCTTCCCACTCTCAGAGTTTATTTCCCCTCACCAGACTACTGGCAGGACTTGGGACCTCCCAGTGTCCCACCTGAAGAATACAGTTTAGCAGCCTGTGTTTCCAGCTGGGGAATAAAGAACTCATGATTTTATGTTGAGCAGTCCACCTCACTGTCTAGTTCCCTACAGATTGATGTAACCAAGACTTTTGTTCTTCAGGCTCCCAGAAAAGACCTCCTGCACAGTCTCCCATCCCCAATCAGCCATGTTCTGTTCAAGAGTTGGTGAGTGTGCACCTAAACTGATGCCATCTTGGCCCTCTCCAAATAAGTTTTCCAATTATATTGTTTTTATAAAATGAATAGAAAATTAAAAAAAATTATTCCATGTGTTCAATCCCATGAAAATGTTCTGATTGAAATTGTACAGAGTTTCTATATGGTTGTCTCATAAAAGTTTGGTAATGAATGGTGCTCTTGGTAGGAAAACACTCTGAACATAATTATATCACTGAATTTTTATTTGAATGTGTTTAAAAGGGGGAAATTTTAGGTTGTAAATTTGTTACTAGAATAAAGATAAAAAGTAGTCCTATAAAACACAAACAGTGAAGCATATTGTAAATTATGAACTATAGTTATAGTTAATTTTACAATTATAAAAAATTTCATTGATGAAATGTAGCAAAAGCACTACACTAAGGCAGAGGATGAATAGTAGGATTTTTGGGGGGAACTCTGTATTTTATGCTTGATTATCTGTAATCCTACTTCTCTAAATAAAAAAGCAATTGGGGTTGAATTTTAAAAATGTTCTGTTTGCAACACTTTAAAATAGAGAATGGGCTGATAATGGGAAAATGGAAAAAAAGATTTGGGGAAAGGAAGGGGAAGGATTGTGGTAAAAGACTTCACATAGCGAAAGAATTGAGAAAGCTCAGTGATAAATAAAGAAGGGGATGGAAAGAAATGTAAGAGAAGGTAGAGAATGAAAGAGCTCAGGGAGGCTGAGAGAAAGACAGGAGGTCTCAGAGGGAGGACTAATCACACATGGAGACAGGGATATTGAGAAAAGGATAGAAATAGAGAGAAAAGAAAGCTTAGTTTAGAAGAAAGGGAGAGGGACTGGGTGGGAGTAAGGTGGATATTCACAGACTGTAAGATGCACACTTCTGCTCTCTTTGACTGTGGGTTTCTAATGCCTTGTCTTTTTCTTAACTGCTGGGTTGATTGTGCTTCCCATTCACCAGAGCAACTCTCTTTTGACAAGTGCTGTGAACTGGCTTCAGCAGCAGTGTATGGGTGGATAAGAGCCTTGCTTGGGGACTTTTATTTCCAAGTCCTTCCCTTTTATTATTTTTAAAAAAACAATACATTTAACCCCCATTTTTTTCCTGCTTGGAGGAAAATGGAGCTTATGCAATTTTGTTTGTGTGAAGCCAAAAGCAAGTAAGATTTATGGATCTCACTTCCATTTTAAGATCAAGTCTCCATCCCAGTTGTAGAAGACTTCTGCTCCATCCCAGTTGTAGAAGACTGTCCTAACAAATTGTTTGCTGTACTTAATGAGGCTTAATAGGGGTCATTATAAGGCCTTCTCCAAATTGTGATAGCATGTTACTGAAACAAATTAATGCAGAATACTAGCCTAAGAATATTTTTAACCTGATGCATGGGACATTTCTAAACTACCCTTCCTCTTGTTTTTTTTTTTTTTAATAAATAGGATGGTTATATCAGAAAGAAAACAGAATGGCAAGGACTTCAGATTTATTTACAAAATAGAAATGCTCAAATCTAATAGTTGATGCTGATGAAAATGAGTAAGTGCTTATAAGATAAATTACATGTCCTTGGGTTTATCTGCTCAGTCAATGTCAAAAAGACTCCTGACGTATACAACTCCCCATCCCTCTTTCCCTCATACATTGTTTGGCATGTAATATCTTCTTTGGGCAGATTATTTATATTAATCTTTAAATGAAGAATGTATTAAATATTTCCTTTGTTATTTATCCATCTTGTAGATCAAAATATTTCTTCCATTTTATAATGTATTTTGGATTAAAAATATCATGTTATATATCAGAGCTTCAGAGATGATATGAATACATCTTATACTGTCTAGCCCTTTGTTTTAGTCTTAGCTAAGTTTCAGTTCTTATTCCTTTCTTTTCCTTCTGAATTTTAAATGACTGTGTTTAAATAACTATCCATTGTGCTAATTCAAAAAAACAACAGGGATAATCAAAATATTATGAAAATTCTTCATAAATTATTAAATCCCTTAGGGATAATCAAAATGTTATGAAAATTCTTCATAAATTATTAAATCCCTTAGGTCCAGTTGCAGCCCATTTATGCTCATGCTGTGAGAACTTAGGACAGTACTATCTCCACATTCATACATTCAGCTACATTCACTCTATTTTTTCTTCAGTTAAAATGTATTTATTCCTGTGAAACTTCATGGTAGAAAGTCACAAACAATATTCCCTTTCCAGCAGGTCCAATATTGTTGTGTATTGTTAAAATAAAAGGTTGAAACTGAAAATGTCTCAATATATATTATTTTTGGTAATGAGGACAGTTTCATAAAATAATTAAATATGCAGTAAAATTGTATTTAAAATAGTTTAATTGAATTGCTTTTTGTTTAGGTGTAGAAAAGGTCTTAGAAACAATCTAATCTAGACCCTTCATTTTAAGGATTGGTAACCAAGAACAATTCTCAGTTTTTGTGTTTTCTTAGCTATTTTTTGAAGCTAAAGCATTTCTGGACTTATGGCAATTTTTGGCTACTTCCTAAGACTGAACTTGATTGAAATTCTACTTTATTACTGAATAAAGAAATTTGATCCAGTTTTCTTGGAGAAACTTCTTCATTATATTACATGACCACTACCACCACCATAATCACCATCTCCACAACCACAATGACCACCCTTTAATAAAATGTACTCCACAACTACCAACACCATCACCACCACTACCACAATCATCACATCCACTATGAACTCCAACATCACCTCCATCTCCACTAACACCACCATGATCATCACCACCACCATCTCCACAACTGCCACCACCACCACCACCACCACCATCAATCTTGGAGTGCCTAAATCTCAGAGGCACAAAATATGAGTGTGGTTCTAATGTTCCAAAAGAAGCATGAAAGAAGAAAATATATTTCACTAGTTTTATGTAAGTATAAACTAACGGACTTCATGGAGCCAGCAGTCTCTTTGCAACTTCAAGTATGAAATGATCAGAGCTGAGACCTTCCACCTCTGAGGAGGGCTGCTTTAGATCCAAAAACCCCATAACAAACAAAAAACTCAAAATGCTAATGATTAACATCCATCATATAACCCAGGTGTAATTCATGCAACAAACCAACAACTTTTTCAGAGCACCCACCACCTCCTTGTTCCTAAAACTGTAGATAAGGGGCTTCAACATGGTGGTGAGGAAAACAGTAAGCATAAATAAAACCTGGTCAAGCTTGGGACTGTGGTAAGAACTGGGCCCTCATGTAAATAAGCATGGCAGGACCAAAGTAGAGGCTTACTACACTCAGATGGGAGAAGCACATAGTCACAGTTTTGATCCTGCCCTCAGGGAAGTTCATGTGGAGGACAGTGAGGAAGATTAGAGCATAAGAGGTCAGAATGAGGGACAAGGGAACGAGGAGAACTAAAATACTTGTCACAACCACAACCTTCTCATAGGCAGAGATGCCTCACAGACCAACTTTTGGATGGCCATGACCTCACAGAGGAAATGGGAAATCTCTCTGGAACCATAGATGGGGAAATGCAGAGAGAAGGCTGTATGTGCCAATGATATAAGGGCACCCCCAGCCCAGGAGATACCAAACATTTGCAGACAGACCTTCTGGCTCATGATGAAGCTGTATCTCAGTGGGTTGCAGATGGCCACGTATTGGTCATAGGATATGAGGGTGATTAAGATGCACTCAGCAATTTCTACAGTCAGAAAGAAGAAGGTATGAGTACCACAGGCAACTTGTGTGATGTTTTTCCTCCCTAAGAAGAAGTTGGTTGCCATCTTGGTACAGTGCTTGAGATTAATATAAGATCAATGAAAGCCAGCTGCCTGAGCAGGAATTACATGGGCTTCAGGAGGTAAGAATCCATCCAGGTCAGGAGAATGAGGATGATGTTTGCAGTAAGAGCTACAATGAAGATCAGAAGGAGGACAATGACAAGGAACTTGGCATGCTTCATACCAGGGAAGAGACCCAAGAGGAAGAAATCTATATGTGAAGATTCATTTCCTTTATCCATGTCTCTACTGTGTTTGCTAGAAGTAATAATATGTGTAAAAAAAAGCCAGAGATAGAGAGGTTGTGTAGATTTATTGGATTTTTCCCAACCTTTTTCCTTTCTTACCCTTGATCAGCATCAACAGTTTGTGATGCATCTGAAAAAGACAGTATTCTGGCCAATTTCATGGATAAGCAAGTCCAATGCATCCTCTTTTCTCCCCCAATAAGTTGCCAACTGCCAGGATAGTTAGTGTCCAGCCCACATCCTGTGGTACCCAAGAAACACTACTATAATGTCCCTTCCTGCTCACCTTATTGCTCAGAGGCCATTTTCCCTTATCCTCCTTATACTGTCTCACTCTCCTGCTTGAACTTTTAATATACAAAACACAAGTGCTCAAGTTTGGGGAGACAAAGATTACTAAAATCTTGTCTCTGGTGATAAATAATTTTAACCTATAGAAAAAGGTAACCAGTGAAAGATATATATGAAAAAATAAGAAAGATTTAATAATGGAAAAATATACATGAAATAGTGCAAAAGTGAATTGCAACATCTTCTTCATTTTCAAAAGCTAGAAAAGAAATTCTAATCACACAGTTCCCCCTGCCCCCTCTTTTTTGACTAAACTATCAAATTTGAGCCTTAGCATCATGGAACTGTAGGCTTTTATAGAAGGAAGATTATTCAGATATCATCTAGCTGAGAGAGGTTAAGTGGCTTGTCCAAAGTCACAACACTACTTAATGTTGGAGAGAAATAACTAAAACCCATGACTCAGCAGTTTTTCCAATTACAGCAAACACTTGGATCCTCATTAAGTATATTCATAGTAGCATTTCATTAAATATACTCATATTTTTAACTCCTTTATTTATTAGAGCAATGCTAGGTACCATAATAAATAAGATACCAATCTCAGTGGATTAAGACAAAAAAGTACATTTCTCATCAGCTGAAGCCCAGAATAATTGTTCATAAGCAGGTTCCTTTACATGATATTTCAGGGTCTCAGGCACATTACATCTTGTTGCTCATCTATTTTCAATGCCATTTTTAAGGTCATTATGTTCATCTGAATCAAACAGGTGGCAGTCAATACCTGAAAGTGTTAATGGGCCAAGTCTAAAAGTGCTGCAAGGGAGGAGGCCAGATTGCACCGATTTAGGTGGGCACTCAGAAGCTCACTCAGAGGGGAGAGCTGAATGGGGTCAGGATCCTGGCAGACTGGACTGCTCTGGGAGCCCACAGAATGAGAACCTTAGGGACATCAAACTTGAGAAAGCTGGACAACAAGGTGGATTGATCAAGATAAAATTGTGAGTTTCTCCCCAGTGGGAAATCATGGATGCAGATGGCTAAGCCCCACCATCAGGGCAAAGGGTGAGTATGAGTCCCAATTCCTGCCAGCAACCTAGTGAGAAGGCACATTCTCCAAGAGTGGGATATTCAGGCAGAGGGTGGAGAAGGGTTTCCTTTCTGTGGGCTTGGCTGCCTGGGCCCCATTGCAGTTTTGGGGATCAAATAAGCCAGCTAGAAGTGGAAGCAGACTGAGGGGAGGGGTGAATCTGTTGAGGAAGACTGATTTACTTAACCACCCTGTGATTTGGAGGGTGGGCTCAGGAAGGGGAAGAGTCATCCAATTTTTTCATTCTATGCTGAGGAGTATCAGAGTTTCAGCTCCCCTGGGGAGGCCAGGCAGTGGGAGGTTTTTGATAAATTTCCACCAGCATATTTAGGGTCCCCTCCATGGAGGGGATGGTCTAAAAGAGGCCTTCTTTTGGGTCCCTTATTTGTCAAAAAAAGGTTAATTAAAAAAATTAACTTGGTTCAAATGCTAAAATCTGCATCAAAACCTGCAGAGAGAAGCCTGCAGGGTAATTGATTGATGAATACAATCAGGCTGAGAGACTCCACAAGGGTCCAAGAAGGAATGTTGTTCTTCCTTAGCTTTGACTACTTCCTTGTGTGTTTGTTTTGTTTTTCTTTGTTTGTTTCTTGCTTTCCTTTCCTCCTTCCTCCCACATACTTTTTAAAAAATTAGGTGCTGCTAACTTGTTTCATCTTTGCTGTGTTTCTTATTACTTGATTTCCTATTCTCTGTGTATATTGATTTTGTCTACCAATGCTATCTCTTTTCCTTCCTTCATCTTTCTATCTTCTGCTTTCTGTTGTGGTTCTTATGTCCACCTTCTTTCATTTGTCCTCAATTTCATGGGTGTTGATTTCTATCTTATCTATTCTGTTTTCTTTATTATTACTATTTTTAACTTTTTCCCTTTCAGCCCGTTCTTTAGTCTTTCTCTCCTCATCATTATGGCCTTTTAAATCATTCTATATGAAATACTGTATTTGCTTCCCCATTTCATTGTAGATACTACAATTTTTTCCTATTACTCTACACTGCCTACATGAGTTAAATATTCATTTTACTAAATCTTATATGGCCCCTCTTCTAACTCTTATCAATATTACTATTATCCTTGTTCCTTTCTTACTCCTTCTGATTCCTCTGGTCCTAATCATTTTCCTTCAGGGTAACAGTGAAAAGCAAGGAAATAGAGCAAAAAGAACAAATTGTCAAAGAGAAAACAACACACACACAGAACCACAAGCTAAATAAAACTTTACAGCAGAGAGAGAAGCTAATCAATTGAATAAACCCAACAAGATATAATGAAGACCAAATGGCAACAAAAAATTACAAACCATACTGAGAAACAGCAAGACACGGACCAGTCCAATGATCAAAATAAAACTAGGAAGAGATGCAGAATATTGAACAATTAATCAAAGCTGTAGAAACAAATATAAGGGAACAACATAATGAAGTGAAACATACCTAAAAGTATAATGGATATGATGGTGATGAATGACACAATCAAGAAATAGAAAAGATGCTGGATTCACATAACACCAGATTTGAACAGTCAGAAAAAAGAATCACTGATGTGGAAGACAGTACAACTGAAATAAAACAGATAGTAGAACAGATAGATAAAAATATAGAAAAAAATCTAGCAGGGACATAGGGATTTAACCAACAATGCAAAATGCACAAACATACACATTATAGGCATCCCTGAAGGAGAAGAGAAGGGAAAGGGAAAGAAGGAGTGTTGAAGGAAATAATGGCTGAAAACATCCCAAACCTAATGAGGAGAATGGCTGTACATTTCCAGGAAATGCAGTGCATCCCAAAGAGTATAAATCCCAACAGGCCTACACCAAGATATATATTATCAAAATGTCCAAAGCTTAAGACAAAGAGAAAATACTCAAGGCAGCAAGAGAAAAGAGAACCATCACATACAGGGGAAGCATAATAATGTTAAGTGCTGATTTCTCAGCTGAAATATTTTTTAAAAAGATTTATTTATTTTATTAAATATTTCCCCTTCCCCCCCACTGCAGTGACACGCCGAGACTGGTCACTGCACAGGTGCGGCTTTCCCCACTTGTGGGAGGCTTCTGGTTCCATTCACGGCTGGCTTTCATTTCACAGGTGGCTGGCTGCACTCCATTCAGGGGACACCTGCCCTGACCATGGTGGCTTTTGCCCTGTCCATGGCAGTTTTTTTGCCCTGCCCATGGCAGCTCTGGCCCACCCATGGTGGCTTGCCATTCTCAAGGCAGTCTGCCCGCTAGGAGAGGTCCCTGGGAACCAAACCTGGGGCCTCCCATGTGGTATGCTGGTGCCCTATCCACTGGGCTATTGAGCCAGCCCCTCAGCTGAAATCTTGAAGGCAAGAAGACATGGTATGACATAGCCAAGGTACTAAAAGAAAAAATATTTCCAGCCATGAATTCTCTAACCAGTAAAGCTGGCATTAACAAATGAAGGAGGGTTCAAAATATTCACAGACAATAGGAAATTAAGAGAGTATGCTAATAAGAAAGCTGCATTTCAATAAATACTAAAGGAAGTTCTACAAGTTGAAAGGAAAAAAAGAGAGGAGAGAGAGTCAGAGGAGAGTATAAGAACAGCTAAAAAGATAAAAAGAAAAATAAAACCACATATGGCATACATAAAACCAAACAAAATATGGCTGATGTAAGAAATTTGTTGAGAGTAATATCACTGAATGTTAATGGATTAAACTCACCAGTCCAGAGACACCAATTGGCAGAATGGATAAGGAAATATGATTGCATTAGTCAGCCAAAGAGGTGCCTTTTGAAAATATACCAATAATTGGTTGGTCTTTATAAAGGGGTATTTTTGGGGGTAGAAGCTTACAGTTACCAGGCCACAAAGCATAAGTTTCTTCCCTCAAAAAAGTCCACATGTTGGAGCAAGACAGCTGCTGAAGTTTGCCAGAGTTCAGGCTTTTTGGGTTCCTCTTCTCTGAAGGCTGCAGCTGTAGACTATCAGGCAAGCATCTCACTTGTCTTCTCCTGGGGCACTCCTCTCCAACATTAGAACTGCTTCTCAAAAATCTGCTTCTCAAATCTTCTGCTCCCTCTGTCTTTTGCCTTGCCTTTTATACTTGAGAGGGCACCCAATGAGGGGTTGGACTCAATGCCCTACTGATGTGGCACAGTTAACACCCTAATCATAACCTTATCATGCCCAGATTAACAGATCAGTTTACAAGCATGATTCAATTTACATTTTTGGAATTCATAATTACATAAAACTGTCAAACCATTACACTCCACCCTCAGAATTCCAAAAATACATTACAATATTCAAAAAACCTTAATTCAGTAACAATGCAAGTACAAAATCATATCATGATCATTTCAAATAAATGCAGTTTGCCATCTGGGCAAAATCCTGTCTACTATAGAACTCTGAAACTTACTTAATCACTAATATGCTTCCAATACACAAATGGAAAGACAAAGAATAAACATTTTCATTATCATAAGGAGAAATTGGGATACTAAACATGAGTCATAGATCCTGTACAGTTCAGACAAACTTCAGGGCATCCTATATTCCATTTCAAAGTCTTAGAGTCATTATTAAGATGATGATTTCTTCTCCTTGGGGCCACATGGATACCCAACCTTTTCACAGGCTTACCCAACAGCAATTTTTTTGGTTCCACCATCATCATGCATCTGGGTGTTGACCAAGCACCAGACCTCATCCTTCAAGAATGTTGGGGGATTGCCACAAGTTACCCAATCATTGGGTTAGAGTCCTAGCACCCCTAGTACAGTGAGGTGAATACAACATTCCCCCTAACCCTTGGCATACAGGCTCAACTCTCTCAGAGCAATGAGCTGACTACCTGGATTTCTCTAATCTATGAAGGGTGGCTGGAGCACCCCTCTCAGTCCTTAAATACCTAATCTTTGAGGAATGTACACCACCCTCCCCATACCCTGGGGTGGCAAGACTCTTCTCAAACATTGGGTGGGAACATCAACCTTCTTCAGCTGTTGGGGCAAACTCACCCTCTCTGGCACTTCGGTGAGGCTCCTCTCATAGCCTAAGGTGGTGTCTTAATTCCAGATCTCAGCTTCCATGGTTTTCTCCTTAAAGCTGTCTCTCCTTCAATGTCTCCTCTCCATGTCCCTTTTAGTCCAAGTGAAGAGTGGTTGTATTCATACAGCTCTCTCAAAAACTTTATGATTTAGCATGCAGGAAGCAGGGATCCAAGCCACCAGACAGTAAGACTTTCCACAAGTCTTTCCTAGATAACTGCATCTTCAATTCTGATTTACAATTTCCAGGTTTAGCTAAAACTTAAAATGGGGCACTTTGATTTGGAAACATGAAATCCATAAACTTGGAAGTTCCAGAATCAGTTTCTGTTTTCTTTGTGCCCAAAAGTTCAGTCCTTAGTTGCCACGGTCCAGCCGAGGCAGAGGGAAGCAGGGCTGAAGGTGGTCTAACGAGTCGGCAAAGAAACACACCACACACAGGTCAGGTGAATATGTAGAG